>ML098864.1:0-25744 GCA_003697995.1 Taxidea taxus jeffersonii
TCCTCGCCAGCATCTGTCATTTCCTGACTTGTTCATTTTAGCCATTCTGACTGGTGTGAGGTGGTATCTCATTGTGGTTTTGATTTGTATTTCCCTGATGCCCAGTGATGTGGAGCACTTTTTCATGTGTCTGTTGGCCATCTGGGTGTCTTCTTTGCAGAAATGTCTGTTCATGTCCTCTGCCCATTTCTTGATTGGATTATTTGTTCTTTGGGTGTTGAGTTTGCTAAGCTCTTTATAGATTTTGGATACTAGCCCTTTATCTGATCTGTCGTTTGCGAATATCTTCTCCCACTTTGTCAGTTGTCTTTTGGCTTTGTTGACTGTTTCCTTTGCTGTGCAAAAGCTTTTGATCTTGATGAAGCCCCAATAGCTCATTTTTGCCCTTGCTCCCTTGCCTTTGGAGCCGTGTCTAGGGAGAAGTCGCTGCGCCTGAGGTCACAGAGGTCGCTGGCTGTGTCCTCTTCTCGGATTTGGATGGATTCCTCTCTCACATTTAGGTCTTTCATCCACTTCGGGTCTATTTTTGCGTGTGGTGTAAGGAAATGGTCCAGTTTCATTCTTCTGCATGTGGCTGTCCAATTTTCCCAACACCGTTCATTGAAGAGACTGTCTTTTCCATTGGACATTCTTTCCTGCTGTCGAAGATGAGTTGGCCATAGAGTTGAGGGTCCGTGTCTGGGCTCTCTCTTCTGTTGCATTGATTTATGTGTCTGTTTTTGTGCCAGTGCCATACTGAGAAAAAAAAAAAAGCCTTTATCTCGCCCACATTTATTCATTCCTTTTTGATGTGTTTGATGCTCTCCTGTATTTCTTAACCTGTTGTTTTCTATTCTTTATCTGGAAGTTCTGGTATCTGTAGTCCTTGAAGGCCTGATTTTGCCAGTTGCTGCGTCTGTTGACTTTCTCACAGTGACTTGCTTCTTTGTGAGTTTTGTGATTTTCAGTTGTGTGCACATGTTCTTTGCAACTTTATCTGTGGTAATTTTTGGACACTTGGATTTAAAGTTTGGATTTCCCTCTGTTAGGTCTTGGGTACCTGATCGCACAGGGCCCCCCAGACTCAGCCTTTTGCTTGGAGCTTTGGAACTACACGGGTAGAGAGTTGTGTGTGGACGGTGGCCACATCCCCTCAGCGTGGCTTGTGGTTGGAATTCCCAGGAACTGTTTTTCCAGTTTCACCAAAGGGAAGGCAGAAACTGAGAAGTATCCTTCAGTAGTTTGTGTTTCTGTTTTTTTTTAATCCTAGTTCATCCTTGGGGAGGTCACCTGTCAGGAGCCTCCAATCTGACCCTCACTCTACAGGACTTGAGACCTCCCTGCTCATGAGCAGCTGGCAGAGGCTCTCAGATGTCCCAGGGTGGACCCGGCTTAGGGTGAGCAGGCCTATCTGGTTCCATTTCCCATCATTTCTGGCCTTGAATGAGCGCCTTTATTTTCTGCCAGCTTCGCGAGACATTTAAATTCCTGTTTCAATGTCTGTCTTTTTGAGGTCTTCTGGGCCACGACAGCTTTGCTTTATTGCCTGTTGAAGACCTCCGGTGGGCTCTTGGGAGGCGCTCTTACCCACCTCCGTGTCCTCCGGGAGACCTGCCGGCCACCTCGCCCTCGGGAACTCTGCTGGCTTGTTTCTGTCAAGGAGCACCTGCCACTTGCCAGTTTTGTGGACGGTGTCAGCCTGCTTGGCTCAGACCGTGGCAGACCGTGCCCCTGGCCCACAGCTCCATCAAGTGATTTGAGCACGTTTTGGTGGAAAGAATTCTAATCTTTTTTTTTTTGAGATTTTATTTATTTATTAGTTAGAGAGAGAGAGAGCACAGGCAGACAGAGAGGCAGGCAGAGGCAGAGGGAGAAGCAGGCTCACCGCTGAGCAAGGAGCCCGATGTGGGACTCGATCCCAGGACGCTGGAATCATGACCTGAGCCGAAGGCAGCCGCTCAACCAACTGAGCCACCCAGGCGTCCCAAGAATTCTAATCTTAAATGGAGATTGTTCCAACTTTAGTTTGAATTTAGGTGAAATCCATTTTGCCTCATGGAACAAATCTTACGTTTAGGTCAGTCAGCAGCTCCTGGGCTTTAAAAGTTGTGAGAACTGGGGCGCCTGCGGGGCTCAGTGGGTTGAGCCTCTGCCTTCGGCTCAGGTCATGACCCCAGGGTCCTGGGATCGAGCCCCACATCGGGCTCTCTGCTCAGCGGGGAGCCTGCTTCCTCTCTCTCTCTGCTGCCTCTCTGCCTACTTGTGATCTCTCTCTCTCTCTCTGTCAGATAAATAAATGAAATCTTTAAAAAAAAGTTGTGAGAACTGACCCCCAAAGAATGAGGAATCTTGTCCAAGGGGGTAGTTTTGTGGGTCCCTTTCAGAGATGGGCTCAGTGTGCGGTGCTGTTTGTGGGACGCCTGGGTCGGTTTCCCTGTGGGGAAGATGGGGAGAGTCTGGGGGGCCTGCCCTGGGCTGGGGGCTTTCCCGGAAGCCGGCGCTCACAAGCTCCTGAGTGGGCATGCAGCCAGCCGGGGCTGGCTCCCCACACACAGGGGACCAGAGCAGGGACGCCACTGTGACTCAGGTGGGACCCCACGGTGCAGTGGCCTCCTTGGGTGTGGGGGGCGACATGGCTCTTCATCACCAGCCCCTCCTTCCAGGTGGTGAGCCGGCTGGGCCTGGACTCTCTGTCCCCCTTCAACCCTAAGGAGCGGATCATCGAGTGAGCACCTGCCCCACCTCCACAGAGACCTGCTGCCATCCTCCCAGAGCCTTCTGTGTGGTCACTTATCCATCAGCAAACACCAGGGTGTCTGTGCCAGCCACGAGGCTGGGGGCCAGTTGGAGGGACACAGTGAGACATGTATCGTCATGGGGCTTCTGTGTGGTCATGGCCACTCTGCACCCTGGGACCGAGTCCCCTCCCCCGTGTTGGAGAGGGCGTGTGTGGGAAGAGGCCTGGGGTCAGGAACCAGGGTCTGAGCCAGCCCTGCCCTCACTGCCCGGCGGTAGTGACCCTGGGCCCTGCCCTAGACTCCCTGTCCCCCAAAGCCCCATCCCCTGGCCCTGGTCCCTGCACCCCCTGAGCCTCGCTGGGCCGGCCCCTCCCCACAGGTACCTGGTCCCTGAGGGCGGGCCTGGGCAGAGCCTGGTGGACAAGCCCCTGCGTGCCTTTGTGCGTGAGGTGGGCGCCCGCTCCGCGGCCCCGGGGGGCGGCTCTGTGGCAGCGGCCAGTGCAGCCATGGTGAGTGCAAGGCGAGCGGCACAGCTGAGGACGGCCTGAGGGGCCTGGCCTGGGGTCCCGCGTCCCACACACAGTTCCTCTCCTGCCCAGGGCGCCGCGCTGGCCTCCATGGCCGGCCTCATGACCTACGGGCGGCGCCAGTTCGAGCACCTGGACGCGACCATGCGGCGTCTGATCCCGCCCTTCCACGCGGCCTCGGCCGAGCTGACCGCGCTGGTGGACGCCGACGCCCGGGCCTTCCAGGCCTACCTGGTGCGTGCTCAGAGGGACCCCACCAGCCCGCGGGAGCCCGGGGGAGACGGGGGCAGCGGGCGGTGGGGGCGTCCCCCGGGGTCACGGAGAGCGGGTGGGGAGGGTGGGCGCTGTGGCAGGCACAGGGGTGTGAGGAGCAGGGGCGGCTGGAGGGAGTGGACGGTGGGCGGCTGCTCTTGCCCCCCTCCCCTCCCCCTCCACACCTGGGTCTGGGCCCTCGCTCTCTTCCAGGGCAGCAGCAGGGTGGGGTGGGAGGGAGCGAGGGTCCCCCAGGCTCAGCGCCCCTGCCCCAGCTGCCTCTGGGTCCCGCCGTTGGGGTGGCGGCCAGACCTACAGACACCGGGGGAAGGCGAGGTCCCCAAAGAAGACCTCACGACCCCAGATGGACCGGCAGCAGAAACCCTAAGAGGAGAGCCAGTGACTGATGGTTTCAGAGGCTGGAGAAGTCGTTCTAGCCATCAGACAAAGAGAGGACTACGGGGAGAACTGGGAACTCTCCACACGACAGGCGGGTCAGGTCGGACCTGCTCGCCCCCTCCGAGAGGGAGACTGCGTGGACTGCGTGTCTGGCGGTGGGCGACAGAGAGGGGGCGTAGCTCAGAGCCCAGGGGATGTGGCACCCACAGGAGGAGCCGAGATGCGAGTCCAGGACCGAGCCCCGCCGTGCGTCTGTGTCCCGGAGCAGTTCCTGGTGGAAGGCCCCGGGAGACACGAGAGCCCAGGGCCATCGGCTGCCCTCCAGGCCACAGGGCAGAGCCGCCTTGCGGGCCAGACTTCACTGAAGGGAAGTCAGGGTTCCGACGACCACCGGTGACCTCCAGGGCATGCCGTGCACCCCCAAGGGAAGGCTGTATCCAGAGGGGAACCATCAGAGTCTCGCCTAAGTTCGTTACCATCTGGAGCTAAAGTTCACGGCCTCTGGATGGGAGGTGGAGAGACTGGTCACCTTTTTCCCTTTTTGTCTTTAGACTTAAATTTCATTTATTTGCTATTTAAAGTAAGCAAAACCTTCAGGTGGTCCCAAATTCACAAGGACAGGAGGGTAACAGATGAGAAGTCCCTGGGCCCTGCCTCCTGCCGCACCCCTGCACGCCCCAAACAGGCACAATTTCTAGGGCATGCACCCTGAGATGTTTATTTATATCGACATAGATCCGATTTTCCCTTTTCTCCCCATTTCTTACACAAATGGCATCACATGCGTTCTTAGGTTGCCTCTTGGGCTTGTCACTTGACGTTCTGTTAGAGATCTTTCTCTATCGGTGCTAGACACAACACACACAGATCCACCCCGACTTACAGTGGATAATGACCGATACACCCTCCGTAAGCTGAAAATACTGTAAGTCAGAAATGCATTTACTACACCCAACGTGCAGCACATCACAGTTTGCTCGGCCTGCCTTCAGCTGCTGAGAATGCTTCTGTTTGCCACCACCTTGCACACGGCCTGTCTTCGGAGGGAGTGTTGAATAGCTTGTGTACTGACCCATACAACAGCGGTGCGACCGTGGGGCTGCCTAGTCTTGGGATGGGACCACCCATCGCTGGTCTGGACAAAGACCCACATCCCAAACTCCAAGCACCGGTTCTCCTGAACACATGTCACTTTCACACCACCATGAAGTCAAAAACCCTCCGTCGAACTCGTGTAAGTCCGGGACCGTGTGATGTGTGGACGTCTGGGTTGCAGCACTTTTGGCCAGCCCCACCGGGGCACACGGGCCTCTTCGTTGGCACCGGGGACGCTGTTCTGTGCACGCCTCTAGTGTCCATCACCGGGCATGCAGAGGGCAGCCTGTGGGGGTGACTCATAGAAGGACTCTTTCCCGTGACCCCACGCCGTGCACGTGGCAGTCACGCCGCCATCTGTGTCTTGGTGGCCCCGGTGGTGCTGCTCCCTGAGCGTGGCAGGAGCGTCTCTCCTACTTTGCACAGCGGTGTTGGGTGTCTTCCAGAAGAGCAAGGCTCCCTTCCTCTCAGACCTCCCTTACTGCCGGCGCCACCTGGGACTCGGGCTGCACCGGGACCAGGCTCCACTCGGGACTCGGCCTGGCTGCTTCCTACGCTGGTTGTGCCAGTTCCCGACGGAGCAGCCTTGAGTTTTCCGTCTTTGAACCCGGAGTCTCCCTGCTCCTCCCAGGGGCCCGTGTCATGGTTTACGGGGCCTCCCCGGCCTGAGCTTACTGAGCATTTCCCGCAGTGCTTCCCAGACTCCTGTGCTCTGGTGACCGGAGACAGGGAGGGGCGTCGAGGGGACATCGAAGGCTAACCACCCAGGAGATTAGAAACGGGGGGAGTAAGTAGGAAACACCTGGAAGGAAGTAGAAAAACAGAAATCTAGTCAAGGCTGAGAAAGGAAAGCTGGGTGGCCAAGGTCTTGTTCAGAACGACGTGGAGACGCACCCTGGACAGTGACACGCGTGAGGGGACACAGCGCTTTGCCCTTTCCGGGCCGACAAGAAGGTGCAGATCTGGAAAACAACACTTGGAAGCGTCCTTGTCTTGTGCCAAAGGCAGAGGTGGTTTCCAGATGGGGGAAAGCGAAGCGCAGGTAACCTAAAGGCAGCTGAACCGCCGTCCTCCGTGGGACGCCGCCATGACCGTGGGAAGGACGGCCCGACGGAAACCAGCCCGGCTCCGCGCGGTGGAGACCCCTGAGGCCCGGCTCAGGCGGCCTCACGGGGACAGGACTAATGCCCCGCGCGGGTGAGGACAGCCTGGAGGGAGGTGTGCGCCGCCCCAGCGGCCCGGGCAGCCCCTGGGAGGCTCGGATGGTCTTGTCCACTAGCAGGAGTCGTGGCGGTGCCGGTCAGGGCGGTTCCGGGCCGGGCCGGGGCTCCCTTGCTCTCAGGCGTGCTGACATTTAACCAAAGCCAGAAAGGACACCCCCCGCCCCCCCCGCCAGGCCCTCGGCCCCTGCAGAGGGGCAGGATGGGCCTGAGTGTGAGGGAGAGACCTGGACAGATGCCGGTGCGTGGATGAGGGGCCGTCCCGTGTAGGTGCCCGCGTGACCACTCGCAGGAAGAGGGCCTGAGCTGGTTCAGGTGGGAGGGGACAGGGGACACACAGCTAACCCTGAGACCCCGTGGGGATGGTGTCGTCTGACACAAGCAGTGACTGGAGCCCGGCCCCTGAGGGCGTCCCCCCCGCAGTTCCCTGGAGCCTGGTGGAAACGTGGCCCCCTGCAAAGGGCTGCTCGGAGGTGCATCCCACCCTGCAGAAGCGCTGACCTGGGGGGGCGGTGTGGACACGGCCCGGACTCTCCGTGTGGCTCCGGGCCATGGCCACTGCTCACCCCATGGGTTCTGTGATTTCTCCTGGCAGGAAGCAACAAAGCTGCCCAAGAACACACCTGAGGAAAGGGACAGGTGAGTGTCGCGGTGACCGTCGGGGAGGCGCCACGCCGGACGGTGGACGCCCAGGGCCTTGACCTTGGAGCCACCTAATCCACTCTGTGGCGGTGTGTTTGTGATGGAAGAATGGCGTCCCTGTTGTCCCCCCGGTTCTGTCTGCTGGTGTGGAGCTGGGGCAGTCCACGTGGCCTCTGGGTGTCCTGTGCTCTGACCACCAGCCCCTTGGATTCAGGCGTGCGGCTGCCCTGCAGGAGGGGCTGAGGCGGGCGGTCGCCGTGCCCCTGGCACTGGCAGAGACGGTGGCCTCGCTGTGGCCGGCGCTGCAGGAGCTGGCCCTGTGTGGGAACCTGGCCTGCCGGTCGGACCTGCAGGTATGGGGGGGGGCCGGCCTCCTGCTGCAGGGGGAGCAGCGTGGAGGGTCGTGGGACTGGAGCGCTTCCCAGCGGGTCTCGGCCAGTCCCAGCCAGCAGAGCCCATTTGTTTATCCCGTTTTAAGAGTTTCAAGAGTGGGAAGCAAGGATTTCCATGGAGCCTGCAGGGGGGTGGAGAGGCAGAAACTAAGAAACTAAGCCCCGCCCCCAGGCCCTCCTGGCCTCCCCCTCCTCCTGCTGCCTTGTTCTCTCCCATTCCCTCCTTCTCATGGCCCCTTGCCCTTTGGAGAACCCTGAAGCCAGCTCACGGATGCACACGTGGCACCCCGGGCACAGCCTGTGTGTTGGGGGCATGGAGTGGGCGCTCGGACCTCTCAGCCCGTTCTGAACACCGCAGCTGTGGGGCTTTCCAAGGACACCTGTGTGCAGTGTCTGGTCCCGAGGCTCCAGACAAGGGTTCCCTCCTTCCCTGGGCACAAGGGGCTCCTGCCACTCTGGGATTGTCCCTGGCCCCGTGCTCCCACAGCCTCTCCCCCACCTGTGGCCCGCACATGGGAAGCCGGGAGATGACCCAGGAACGTGGGCTGTAGCCCGGGCCTGAAGCCGGGAGGCCTCACCTCACTCAGGACCTCATTTTCTGTGCTCAGAGGAGGAGGTCCGGCTGTGTTTGTTGTCTGTGTCTGGAGGGCTGGGCTGGAACCCGCCCTTCTGCACCTCCCTGCCGGGCCTCCTGGGGACCCCGGGGGCACTACCGATGAGGCGTGAGGGCCCCAGCCATGGCCCTGGGGGGCGGAGGGGGTGGGATGAGCCCGGGGCGCGGCCGGCCAGCTCCGTTCCTGGCGCCTGTTGCAGGTGGCGGCCAAGGCCCTGGAGACGGGCATGTTTGGGGCGTATTTCAACGTGCTCATCAACCTGAAGGACGTCACCGACGACGCGTTCAAGGACCAGGTGAGCGGGCACGGCATGGGGGCCGGGCCGCAGTGGGATCTGGGCGGTGTCCTCAGGGCTTCGGCTCTGCGGTGTGGCTCTGGGGAACGTGTCCATCTGATGAGATGTTCCTCTGGCCTCCGTGGTGGCTGCTGTCCTCCTGGGGCTGCTGGGGGGGGCAGGCATCATCTGTACTTCCACCTGCCCTCCCGGGGGGGCTCTGGCTGGGGACCCCCCCATGCCCTCACCGGGGCTGCGCCCCGGCCTGCCCGAGCCTGTCCACCATGCTCACCTGCCCGGCCGGGCCCCCAGGGTTGGGCCCCCAGCATAGACCCTGAGCACTGGCAGCACGGCCCTCTAAGAACAGTGGCCAACCCACAGACTGGCCTTAGCTTCAGCAGCTGTTGTAATTCTGTCATGAACGGCTGCGGAGGTGACTGGGAGGGGTATGCAAGTCTCCATTTTAAAGTGTACAACTTGGCATCTTGCACACTCACGATGAATGACCGCCACCTTTATCATGTTCTAGAATATTCCCTTTGTTCCAAAGGAAGCCTCCCACCCATTAGAGGACCCTTGTTCCCACCCCAGCCCTGGATACCACCCATCTGTCTCTGGTTTTGTGATAATCTTTAAAAACTCACAGCTCAGAGTGAAGGCCTTTTTGGGACTGAGCTTGGGTCTTAAGGGAAGTCACTGTCCACCATGAGACCACGCGGGGACTGACTTAACAGATGAGCTGCATGAACCCGCTCTGGGCTTGAGCCCACAGCCCTGCCCTCTGCAGTGGTGGCTAATGTGGGAAGACCAGGAGGGTGGGGGGCCTGGGCCTGGTGGTCCTCCCACCTCAGGACAGACAGAGGGACCCTCCCATCCTTGCTGAAAGGCCTGTGAGGAGTTGGGGGGCCCCAGGTCGGGGCTTGGCGTCACCCCAGAGAGGACAGGCCAGGGGGCATGGCCAGAGGGCATAGGAGGTGGCGGGGCGCCTGGGCCAGGAGGTAGGTGGTGGGCTGCAGGGGCAGACTGACTGATGCCTGGGCCTGGGCTTGGGCCAGGGGGATGGGCCGAGGGGCACACTGACACCTGGGCCTGTGTCTGTCAGACCTGCCAGCGAGTCTCTAGCCTCCTGCAGGAAGCCAAGGCCCAGGCAGCGCTGGTGCTGGAGAGCCTGGAGGCCCGGCAGGAGTGACGGCAGGTGGGGAGACCACGTGCACTCTGTCGCCCTCAGTGCCCCTCCCCCTTCCGGAAGCCTCCACACACAGTCCCTGTGGGGCCCAGAGTGGACGCAGGCAGGGGTTGGGGTCCCCTTGGGGTGGTAGGTTCGCCCTTGTCACTTGCTGCTTTTAATAAAGTCGTGACCCACCAGTGCCTGTGTGGTGTGTTTGGGCTGCAGGAAGGGAAGGGCCGAGCTCAGTGGTCAGGAGTGGGGACCCTGAGATGAGTGAGCATGGGGAGAGGTGGTCAGGCACATGGGGGCGCAGCACGAGGTGACACACTGGCTCCGGGGTCCCACAGATGCGTGTGACATGCCGCTGGAGCCTGAGCCGGGCCCCGTGTCACCGGGAGCACCCAGGGCTCAGGGCAGGGTGCCTGCGGCTCGGTGGCCCTGGGGTCATGCAGGGGACAGAACCCCCCCGCCAGATGGCAGGGCTCCCCCATCCAGTCTCAGGGAAGAGGTGGGGCCAGTACTGCCTGAACCGTGGGGGGCTGTGGCCAACATCCGCTGCTCTGGGGGCACCGGGGATTCCTGGGGAGGGGATACGTTCCCCTGACCTGGCTGGGAGGTGACAAAGCTCCAGACCTGGGGCTCCCAGGATGAACGGACCCCGGCCACAGGCTTCTCTCACAGAGGAAGCACAGGGGGCCAAGGCCCAGTGGTGGGGGTCCCAGGAGGACATCTCCCCTTTCTCCCAGCCCACAGCCCCTCTGCCTTCTCCTGCACCCCCCACAGGACCTGGTGGCTGGGGACAGGGAGGGGGTGTGGTAGAGAGCCCCCGGCTCCAGATTCAGATGCTGCTGAGAAGCTGACCATGTGGCTGCGGGAGGCCCGTGGGGTCCTGGGTAGGAGCTCCAGGAGGCGGAGGGCAGCAGGGGGTGGGGCACGAGGTTGCTGGGTCTGGCCCCGTCGGGGGCACCCGGGAGGCTGCGTGTAGGTGCCATGTTCCCCAGGCAATGCCACCCTGGGGGCTCTGAGCCCTGAGTGAGTGTGAGTGGGCGCTGCCCCAGGAGGGTCTTGCCACCGCCAGCCACTGAGGTTTTCCCGGTTTAGTCTTCCAAAATAGGCAACGTGTCATGTGCTCCCAGACTGGACTGACCCAGGCTCCATGGGGACGCCTCGACACCCCATCCCTGCCGGGCCCTTCACCCCTCCTCAGGCAGTCGCCTGATGCAAACACAAGCACATGAGAATGCACATCCCTAATTCCTCCCTCATGTGCAACGAGAGCACGTTCCAGGCTGGTTCCGATTCTACTTCGCAGGGGCACCTCTCTTACCCGCATTTAGAGAGACTCCTACTCAAAATGGGTTTTATTCACTCATCCTTTTCCCATATTTTCTTAACCATTTCACTGTGAAATGTAAGAAACATTCAGAAATCATGACCAACAGCTCAATGATTTATGACCACGTCCTGGGTGACCCTCCCCGTCACATAATCCCCCCAACCCCCACACCCCTGCTCCGTGGTGACCGGACCCGTTTTCCTGTCATTCCGTCTGGGAGAAGCCAGCATGGCGGTTTGCTGACCTCAGAGTCCTTCTGGTCCAGTGTGTCATTCAAAGTCCTCGTTTCCTTGCTGATCTTCTGCTTAGATGACCGTCTGTTTCAGTGAGGGCGGGTGTCAAAGTTGCCTACGGTTATTACATTGCTGTCGACATGTTTCTTTGATTTGGTCGTTAATTGGCTTATGTATTTGGCTGCTTCCATGTTAGGGCAGAGATATTTACAACTGTTCGGTCTTACAGACCCTTGAATTATGACATAGCGTCCTTCCTCATCTCCTACGACAGTATGGTTTAAAATCGAATTGATCTGACGCAAGGATCGCCACCCCAGCTTTCTTTTGAGGTCCATTAGTGTGGAAAATGGTGTTCCACCCCCTCACCTTAAATCTGGAGGTGTCTTTGGGTCCACAGTGAATCTCTTTGGGCCTTGCTTTTTTATTCACTGTTACTCTGTGTCTTTTGCAGTCAAATGCTCTACCCCTGAGCTATACCACCTCTCTGTGTCTTTTGATTGGGGGCATTTAGCCCATTTACATTCAGGGTAACTATTGGAAGATATGAATTTAATGCCATTGTATTGCCTGTAAGGTGACCGTTACTTGTCTCTGTTCCTTTCTGGTCTATGTTACTTTTAGGATCTCTCTTTGCTTACAGGACCCCTTTCAATATTTCTTGTAGGGCTGCTTTGGTGATTGAAAATTCTTTTAGTTTCTGTTTGTCCCAGAATCTCTTTATCTCTCCTTCTATTTTTAATGACAGCCTAGCTGGATAAAGTATTCTTTATATGTAATATATATTACATATATGGCTGCCTATTTTTCTCGTTTAGGGCTCTGAATATATCATGCCTGTCCTTTCTGTCCCGCCAGGTCTCTGTGGAAAGGTCTGCTGCCAATGTTATGTTTCTAGCCATGTAGGTTAAGGACCTCTTATCCTGAGCTGTTTTCAAGATTTTCTATTTGTCTCTGAGATTTGCAAGTTTCACTATTATACGTTGGGGTGTTGACCTATTTTTATTGATTTTGAGGGGGTTGTCTGTGCCTCCTCGACTCGAACGCCTGTCCAGATTAGGGACGTTCTCCACTATACTTTGTTCAAATAAGTCTTCTGCCCCCACCCTCTCTGTCCTCCTCTTCTGTGACCCCTATTATTCAAATATTATTTCACTTTGGGTATCACTGGTCTCTTGAATTCTCCCCTCATGATCCTGTCATTGTTTATCTCATTTCTCAGCTTCCTTCTTCTCCATCATGTGGTCTCTAGGTCACTGACCCTCTGGCGTATCCCAGGAGTAAGAGCCTCCATTTTTACTGCACCTCAGTAACAGCGTTTTAATTTTAGTCTCAGTAGATGTTAGTTATTTATCCAGCAATTTCTCTTCTGTTGCCTTTCTCAAGCCCAGCTAGCATCTTTGTGATCACCGTTGTGAATTCTGGTATTTTACTTGTCTCCATGTTGGCCACATCCTTGCCCGTGAGAACTGCCTCCTGCTCCTTCTTTTGGGGTGAGAGTCTCCATCTCGTCATTATGTCCAGAAAAGAAAAGATGAGAGAGAAATGACAAAAATAGCAACAACAGAAAAATACAAACCAAACAAACCAGAAAAAAACAGAAACAAAAGGAGAAAAAATCAAACAAGAAATAACACAGAACAAAACAGTAAGCTAGATCCTGGGCATATTTTGGTCTGTTTGTTAGAAGAAACTAGACCCCAAAATAGAAAAGAAAGAAAAACTTATGTATATACAAAAACAAAATACAATGAAGGAAAGCCAAAAATTAAAAAAAGTATAAAAATTAAAAAAGATTTGATAAAATAACTGGAACAAATAAAGCTGGAAGACTCGAGAACGATAAAGCCACAAATGCTATATACGGTTTCCCCACAAGCTGAAGCCGAGGGTCTGCATGATGGTGAACTTGTTCCCGGTTCCTGCCGGTCTCCTGGGGGAGGGGCCTGATGCACTGGTTCTCAGGTGTCCTCCCCACAGTGGACTTTGGGGGTTTGGGCTCGGGGAGCCACTCGCACTCCCACTAGGTGGCACAGTTTGCTCCCGGGAGCTTCTCGCCCGCTCGGGAAAGGGCTCCTTTCCTAATTGCAGGACCGAAGCGGTTCCTTCTCTGACCTCCCGCTGCTCGTGCCGGTGCTCAGAACCACCTGAAAACTGTCTAGTTGGACTCTAGGGACCAGACGAGATTAGGGTCCCCTACTCCTCCACCTTAACTTCTCCCCCCACAAGCACTTTTAAAGCACGCTGGCTTACTCTGGGGCTAGAGGGACCATCACTGACCCAACAATGTTCTTCTAAGCGCAAGGCCAGCTAGACAGCCATGGAGCCCACGGTTGGGGCTGTCCAGCCTTGACACTTGGGGTGGTGTGGGCGGCCAGTGCCTGGAGTCGAGTCGCAGCCTGCCCCCGGGACAGCGGGTCGGGTGGGGCACCGTGAGCAGTCCTGGGGGCCTGTGAGTGGTCGGAATGCCTCCTTGGCGCCTACGGGGTTCCCTGGTGGGCACAGACATGACGAGGCTGAGAGCAGGCGGCAGTTAAAAGCCTTTATTGTACTGGGGCATGTGCGTACAGGAACGTGCAGGGCCTGCTGTCACAGCTCAGTCTGGGCAGGTGACCTCCCACGGCCAGGCAGAGACCTGGGAGCAAGTCCAGTAGAGCCAGCGGGGCCCACAGAGAGCCTCTGCACAGGAGGGGCTGAGGAGTCCGGGGAGGAGGCTGGACCGAGGAAGGCCCGTGAGGGTCTGGAGCACTGGCCACCACAGTGCCTCGGCAAAGCCTCTGGGGTCCGGGGAGGGCGTGGAGGGGAGGGCGTGGATAGACGGACAGGAGTGTAGGGAGGCGGGACTCTCTGGAGAAGCTGGGGATGGGTGGAGGGTCCTCTTTTCCTGACTTCACACCCGCACCCGGAGATGAGGTCTGCAGCGTGCAGACCTCTGGGTGACCTGTGGGTGAGTCTGAGTAGCACCATGGATAGGAGGACGGTGCCCACGGGGCTCGGGAGCCCGGTGCGCAGGCAGGGCTGGGGGCTGGAGTGCGAGATGGGGGCCGGAAGCTGGGGTCACTGGGCAGGGGCGGGGCGGGGGCAGGGGCAGGGGGCAGGAGGGAGGGGGCCTAACAGATCCAGCGGATGAACCTGTCGAAGAAGCCGGGCTGTGCCAGGCTGTCGTAGTCCTTCTCGCGGAAGATGGCAGTTGCATCGCCCAGGCTGATCTTGGACAGCACGTCCGTGTCCACGTCGCCGCCCACGGCCACCACGGTGGGCACCACGTTCTGCTTGCGCATGGAGTGCACGGCCTCCTCCAGGCTGTCGTTGCCCGTGACGCCGTCGGTGAGGAACACGAAGGCCAGCTCGGCGTGGCGGCGCGCCCCTGGCCGTGCGCCGCGCACCACGTGGTTGATGGCGTGCACAATGCCCGCGCCCACGTGTGAGAAAGAGTTGAGGTAGCGCACGCCTTCCAGCGCCTGATGGATGACCGTCAGGTTGGAGGTGAGCGGGAACGCCACCTGCTGCTCGCCGGGGCCCCCAAACTGCAGCAGCGCCACCCGCGCGTTGAGCGGGTCGTCGTCCCTGCGGGCCAGCGTCAGCCGCCGGGACACCTCCTCCACGAAGCGCCGCGCCTTGTGGAAGTTCTGCTCGCCCAGCCGCTCCGAGCCGTCCAGCAGGAAGACGATGTCCACCGGCCGCTGCGTGCACTGGGCCACGTACAGCTCTGGGGGCAAAACGGGGTGGTGGGCGGGCGACCCGGGCGAGGCCCCACGGGCCAGGCCTGCTCCTGCTGCCGCTTCCTGGCCACTCCAGGCCCCGGCACTGTCTGGTACCCCGCCCTGGCCGTGCCCCGCGCCCATCTCTGTGCACACCCCTCCCGCTGGAGCCGTTAGAACCCCCCGGGGTTGTGGGGTTGCATCCAAAGGCTCCCCCATCGGGAGCCCCCACCACAGTGGGCCAGGGGTGGGCCCCAGCTCCTGGGAACCTGTCACCGTCTCTGCTGGTTTGCTTTCATCAGGGTATGTCCCCAAACCTGAAGGCTGAGAGGCTTATTTCTACCCTCCAAGCACCTTCTCTGCCCAGTCATCTCCTCCAGGCCCTTTTGGGCAGGAAGGAGACCCCAAAAGGGCCACAGTCCACCGTCGGGGTGGGACGGAGGATGAGGGAAGCTGTCTTTGCGCTTGTAATCCAAGAAAAAGATCTCGTAAGACCTCCAGCCTTGAAGCCCCCAGGATGCAAGGACCCACATCTGGCCATGACCCCCTTACTCCCTGTCATCCCAGAGCTGCCCAACGCTGGCTGGGCCGCGTCTGTCCCAGCTTTGGGAGCAGTGGAGAGCGGAGCCTGTGTCCTCTGTGACTGCACATCTCTCCAGTGGGCGGTGAGCACAGACATGGCCGGACCCCGGCAGCAGCTCCCGCGACGCACTGTGAGCTGAGGAGAGCCCTGCTCCCACCTGGGGGGTCACCTGCCCTGGACTGCCAGGCAGCGCTGGGGGCAAGGCTGCAGCCAAGGCTGAGGCCGAGGGTCTGGGGGACGTGGGTGCCCCAGCACAGCCTGGAAACCCACTCCTCACATACGTGGGCTGTGGTCCACCCTCTGCAGAATGCAGCCCGGTCCCTCCGCCGTGGCCTTGCTGGACACCACACCTCCAACCACGGCTGGGGCTGGGGGAGGACGGAGCTGACCCTCCTGCTGGCATCCAGCTTCTCAGCCCTGTAGGCCCCCCCTCTGGGAAATGGGTCCCAGTTTGCTGACCCCGGGGCCAGGAGGGTGTGGACCCCATCACGGAGGAGGTCCTGACTCCCAGCACTGACCAGTAGGGCATCAACCCAGGCCCCAGCCACAGCAGGTCACGCAGCACGCCACGGGACCACAGCAATGCTTTCACACTTTTGTAGCTTTTATAGCATGTTTGGGATGTCACAGCCTCGGAGGGCGGCCAGGCCACTGGCGGGCGGAGCCACATTTCCAGCAGGCGGGATGTTTTTTTTTAGAAGCTTATATTAATGACGTAGCTTATCCTGTCGGCTGTGCAGATGAAAAACAGCTTCTGCTTTAAATCCATGTCTAGCAAGCCGTCTGGGTGCCCCTGCGCTCCCAAGTCACCACCAGCAGAGACACTCGTGGGGGGCGCTGGCTTTGGGGCAGATTCCTTCAAACGCAAAAACCAGGGAGGCCAAGAAAGATGCACGAGGGCTGGCAGCAGGCCCAGGGGCTGCAGGGGAAGCCAGGAGTTTGGGGACTATGAGGCCCTGCTCTTCTCTCTTGTGTTTTGGCTAAGTAATGGCCTCCCCAAAGATGTCCATGTCCCAATCTTCAAGACTGAATATGACCTTACAGGGCAAAGAAAGACGCAGGTAGAATTAAATTATGAGCCTGAGACTACTCTGGACTCTCTAGTGCTCCCCACGCGCCACCGAAGGTCCTTATAAAGGGGTGGAGGGTCAGGCTCGGAGGAGTGAACCACATGATGCCAGAGGCAGAGACAGGAGCTGGAAGAGGAAGGAAGGTCCTTCCCGGGACCCCTGGAGAGCGTGTGACTCTGTCACCCCTGGACCTCGGACTTTCGGCCCCAGACTGAGAGATGATTGACTTCTGTTGTTTCTCGCCCCTTCCTGTGTGGTCAGCTGCTCCAGGTTGCTAAGAGGCTGGGTGGGGCAGCTCGGGCCAGCCCTGCCCATGGGCGGCCTCCGCGGCTTCAGCAGAGCGCCAGCACCGTCTCGGGGTCCCCCACGATGTCCCTGTGCACCAGCTTAAATGTGTCAATGAACAGTTCCATCCAGTCCTGCCGCTCGCTTCCTGTGGCGAACTTGGCTCGCTCGGCGGTGTAGACCAGCACGGCCACCAGCCTGGAGTAGGCGGCCGGGTCCTGCGTGAACTCCGTGGCGTTTAGCAACTGCTGGATCAGGGGGATGGTCCTGGGGAAGGAGGCATCGGGGCCCTCTTCCGTGCGGAGGAAGGTGACCGGGGGCTCGCCACCAGGCCGCGGTCCATCTGCGGGGGCATCCAGAGAAGGCTTTAAGGGACTAGCTGGCATGAGTGGGCCTCCTGCCGCCCTTCTGGGCTGAGCGTACTGAGAGCCGAGGTGCCTCTCTCTTCCAGGATGACTTAGGACCACAGCGAGGACGGTTGTCGGGGTCAGCAAGGCGGTGGAGCAGGGCGGGGGGAAGCGGCAGCACCCGTCAGCGTGGGGGGCTGGGGCGCACAGTGGGGGCGGGAACCGGCTGCACCTTCGGGTCCCCATAAGCCTCACGGCACACACGGTGGCCCTGACACTTGACCGGTCTCGGGGTCGGCCTCGAGCAGCTCCAGGCTACGCCCCCGGGGGACCCCGGCCCCACTCACACCTGACTAGGAAAACTCCCTGTGACCGGGAGAACTTGGCTTGTTCCAGCCCCAACCCGGTGACGGGCAGCTGGGCCCCTGGGCCCCCCTCAGAACAGTTTCCAGAAAGCTTATAATGATCGATCCTTCTCTGCTCTTTGAATGCCCTTTGTCCACCGCCCAGAACTGGCCCCTCGAGGACCCGGGAGTGGCTGTGCTTCCCACCCTGGGGGCTCCTGCTCTCCCTTCCCGCCCCCCTGGGAGCGCAGGCCGGACCCCGCGGGCGCCTTGCTCCCGGTGCACCACGGCCTCTGCCCTAGGGGCCCGGGGCTTGCTTTCTCCTCTGGGGGGGTGGGCAGGTAGCCAAGCCAGGTGGCCTGATGGCACGGACCCCCCCACCCCGGCCCACACACTGCCCTCTGTGCCTCTCCTCTGCACCCCCGCCCCGGAGAGTCTGTGCCTCTGTTCCAGGGAGGCGGGGCTCGGGTCACCCTGGGGCTCCCCCTCCTGCGGCAGCTCTCTGGGACCAGCCTCCGCCGGCTCAGCTGCCGCCAGCTCTGCGGCTCCCCAAAACTATCATGGCTCTGACCCAATCAAGCGAAACTGCCCCCTGGCCGAATCCAAGCCTAGGGATGGCTGGGCCTCTGGGTAGACGGGGCCGTGTGTGACCCAGAAGGTCAGGGTCATGCCCAGCCAGTGGCACCCATCCAGCCCAGTTTGTGGTCTTGAAATGTGGAGCAGCACCCCCAGCCCCTGACCGGCCCGGTTCGTGGGATCTCATTCCCCAGCGACCTCTGCTTTTTTCCTCTCTGGTCACAACGTCTAAGAACTCTAGAAATTCTTGTCACTTTAAAGGATAAACTTGTGAGTTTGGCAGAGAAGATAACTGGGGGAAGGTGGACAAGGGCCTCCCGGGAGGCCACTCCCTTTCACTGTTGGGTGTTGGCGGCTCAGGGGAGCAAGGTCACAAGCCACGCCCAGCGTCAGAGTGATAGCCGAACCCCACGGAGCATCACAGGACAGGGAGCTGGGCTGGATGCCTCTCAGGAACACGCACGGTCTCAGCAGAATCCGAGCACATCAAGCTCAGCTAACCACACAGGGAACGACTTACACACTGCAAGCAAGTGGGATTTATCCTGGGTCGGCAAGGTCGGCCCAGCCTCCGGAAACCAACATCCTCCATCATCAACACGGCAAAGAAGAAAACCAAGTGTATTGACCCAACGGCAGAGGCAGCCTGTGGCCGAGCCCCACACTCACTCAGGACACGTCATCCGGAACTAGGAAGAGGGGGACCAGCTTGACAAGGCTCGTCGGTGGAGAACCTTGGCTGACTGCGAGCTCAGTGGTCAGAAACTGGAAGCTTCCCTGCCGAGATCTGGGCAAGGATGCCGGGCCCCTTCTGGGCCCTGGGTGTCAGGGGTCGGGGTCTGGAGTCCTTGGGGGGCCAGCCTGACTGTGGGACTCCCCGTGGGCTGACCGGGGTGCCCTGCAGGGCAGCTGTGTGGCCGCTCAGTGTGGCCTCCGGCAGAGACCCCCCGGCCCAGCTCTCAGGCTGGCACCTGGGGTTTGGGCAGCTCTGGGCACTGTGGACAGCCATCCCCGGAGGACTCGAGGGGCCCGAGGCCCAGGCAGTGCCCAGACTGAAGCCCACAGCTCACAGCAGCCATGGTGCGGGACCACCGCGATGACCATTTTCTGGGAAAGTCTGTCAGGGCAAGTGTGGGGACCCCTGTCCCCAACTCAACACAGTTCTTCCCTCAAGCCACTGCTGCTCCTTTGGACCTGCCCAGGGGGCCCACCTGACGCCCTGTGAGGAGCCAGCACGCAAGCTCCGGAAACATCAGCTCCGCCTGGCTGGCGACGGTGTGGGCACGGGCCTCGCGGTTCTTGTCTGTGTCCCCTGCTGGCTCGGCTGGCACAGCCTGGCCTGCCCGCTACGGCGGCCCACGCCACGCGAGCTCCTGGGAGGACCCAGGCCTGGTGCCCATGTCCCAGCCGGAGGGACCCCGGCAGGCGGAGCGGGCTCAGAGGGGAGGCCTCAGCTCCCGGCTCACACCGGCAGCTCCATGGGCCCCGGCACCCCTGCCACTGTGCCACAAAGCCTTGGGGGCGGCAGCTCAGGGCCCGCAGAACATCCTGCTCCCTTCCCTGGCCCCGAAGTACCCTGGGACAGCTTCCGCGTGTCCCCAGCAGCCTTAAGCCCAGAAGTAGCCATGCCGAGCAAGGGGCCCAGGCCGCCAGACACATGCCAGGTCTGCTTCAGAGACAGCAGCGCGGGGCTGCGGAAGGTGACCGCGTCAGGCCGCTCTCGCTCCCTCCACGGCTGTTCACCTGGTGCACCGCATCCCGGGCTCCCACCTGGGGTGGCTGAGATGGTTCTGGGGTGTCTGCCCCTCCCGGGCGGTGGGCGGGGACAGCACAAGGTGCGGAGGCTGTGAGCCCGCGCTCCGGACCAGCCGCCGCCAGACGTGTGGACGGGCGCACGCCCTCCCGGAGTGGGCTGGGTTGGAGGCCTGAAGGGCTCAGGACGTCCACCCTCACTCCCAGCCCCTCCTCAGCCGTGCCAGGGTCCTGGGGCTGAGTTGCCCATCGAACGTTTTCTCGCTGGGGGGGGGTCCCGCAGCAGCCCTTCCTCTCCAGCCCCGGGCCGCTGCAGTCTGGGCTGGGGAGCTTGGCACCCCGAGTTACCTGTTTGGCAGGGAAGGTCAGGGCACACGGTCTGAGGGTCTAGGAGCAAGGAGAGGCCAGGGGATGCCCGTCAGTGGTGCCTCACGGAAAGCCCTCAGCGACCCCCAGCCCCTTCTGCCCTCCTCAGGTCCTCCTTCCCCAGCGTGGACCAGGCTGCACAGGCCGCCACTCACCCGGGCATAAGACGTCCTCCATGTCGTCGATGAACTTCTCGGCCACCAGGTCAGAGAAGAGGGTCATGTTCCGCACCTGCTGGGGCTTGTCGCAGGCGATGGAGTACAGGTTCTCGCTCTCGTGCTTCTCGTGGAACATGTCGCCGATGCCGATGGCCGTCACCGTGACATCGTGGTTGCACAGGGCCCGCAGGTTGAGGTCATCGTCCCGGGGGTCGTGGCGGCCGTCCGTGATGACCACGGCAAACACGCGGGTCTTCTGGCGCCGGCTCTCTTTGATGAGCTGGTTGTAGGCGAACTTGAGGGCTGAGGGCGTCCAGGTGCCGCCGGCGATCCACTCCAGGTTCTTGACGGCCTCCTTGAAGCTGGACAGCGAGTCGATGCGCTCGTCGTCCAGCTGGATGGCCTCAAAGGTGCCCTCGTGGCTGTACTGTACCACGCCCACGCGGGTTCCTGCGGCCAAGGGCGGGCATGAGGGCACGGCTGTGGCCCGCGGCCCTGAGCAAAGCTGACACCTGTCCGCCCGCCCCCCCCCCCGCGTGGCCCCCCCCCCCGCCCACCACAGGCACAGCTGACCCGTCTCTGACTTGGGGTCCTTGGCAATGGCCCCCAGCCTGTTGACCACGTTGATGACGAAGTTCTTCTCCAACGTGAAGTTGGTGTAGCCGATGCTCTCGGAGCTGTCGATGACGAACACCACGTCCAGGGCCCCGCACCGCTTCTCGCAGTCTGCGGGCCGGGCACAGGGTCAGGGTGAGGGGCAGGCGGCGGTGTGCGCGGACCCCAGGCCTGGGGACACACGCCCGGGGCCCACAGTCGGGCGCACGAGCCGGAGGGCGTGACGCAGAGGGACGACCCGACCCCTGGACGAGAGCCCCCCAAGCCCTCCAGCTCCGCCCTGTGGCGCCGAGACTCACCGCAGCAGCCGCACGTCTCCCTCACGTAGGTCATGACGTCACACTCCTGCAACACGGAGGCGTCAGTCCCGGCCAAGAAAGCCAGCCCCGGGCGCGCGAGGGGGCGAGGGGCTTGCGGGAGGTCTGCGAGCTCCGGCCCGCCTCAGCCGCTGAGCTCCCGGGGCTGCCTTTGCTTTCCCACCTCGGGAGGGCGTGGGGGACGCGGGTCCCATCTCCGCCCGATACTCACTGTGAGGCCGGGGTCTCCAGGGGGGCCGGGCTCTCCCTGGAGGAGGAAGGGTGACACTGAGAAGTGGCCCGTGTCTGGGCTGGGCAGCCCCCGCCCCCCGGCACTGACTCCGCCGTTCCTGCACCGGCGGGACCCTGGGGTTCAGTGCGGCCCCGGGCTGGACTGGAGGGCTGGAGGCACCACAGCGGACCTACCTCGGGTCCTGGGGATCCTCTCGGTCCCCGAGGGCCAGGCTCGCCAGGAGGACCAGGATCTGCCTGAGGAGCGAGAAGGGCAGGTGGGCGGCGGCCTCAACCTGGCGCCCCCTCACTCTGCATGCCCCGCGGCCCCCTACGCCCTCGGTCCTGGGTACTCACAGGCTCGCCCTTCTCGCCTTTCCTCCCGGGTTCTCCTTTGGCACCAAAGTCACCTCTGCCCCCCTGGGACACAGCACACCGGTCAGCCCGGGGCGGGGAGCTCGGCACGGCCCCCCACCCCTAGACAAGACCTCTAGGGAGTCTGCCCGGGGCGGGCGTGCTTCCGTCGGAAGAGCTGGCTGGGGTACGCAGCAGCGTTTGGGGGGACTCAGCAGGAGAGTGGCCAGCAGGCCCAGAGCTCAGCTCAGGAAGCTCTCTGGGGCCGAGGGTGGGGCGAGGGGCGCGCAGGCCGCCCCCGTGGGTGTGGAGGCCTCTACAGACCTACCTCAGGGCCGGGTGGGCCGGGCTCGCCTTTCTCTCCCTAGGAAGCAAGCACAGGTCACCGTAACTCAGCACACAACTGGAAGGGCTGCCCTGGGGCGGGAGCGGGCTCTCCTGGGGACCCGAGATTGGTGGAAGCCCCTCCTGCCCCCTGGGGTGGTCTCAGTTTTCACACTCTGTATGAAGCCGTGCGCGCTGTGGGTGAGCGCCACACCAACTGCCCGGGTCTGGGGCAATTTCTGGGGCTCTGCACCAGATGAGTGGCCCCAGGCCCACCCGCCCTCGCCTCATCCCCAGGAGCGATGCCCTCACAGGAACTAGTGGGAACCGTCAGGGCCTCCCAGGGCCCCCCAACTCCTGCGAAGACTTACAGGTGTCCCTCGGGGTCCCGGGTAGCTGAATCCAGGCCTGCCGGGGTCTCCCTGCAGGATGGGGAGACTGGTCAGGGAGGGTCCAGTGGGAAAGGAAGAGGCTAGGCTGGCATGCGCCGAGGACGAGGACGAGGATGGACGGGGCTGGGTTGCTGGTCTGGGGAGCTGTGTGTGCAGGGCTCAGCACCCCCAAGGGAGAGAACGGGAGGGGCTGCCTGGCCCCCATGGATCCCCCATGCCAAGGGAACTGGGCCTGGCATGCTCCTGGCAGCCTTACTCGAGAACTGAGCAGGGGCTCAGGCCCCTTGAGGCCAGTCTTGCCCAGAGGGGGAAGGAACGTACCTTGGGACCAGGCTGTCCTGACTCTCCACGGGGACCAGCATCGCCGGGGTCTCCCCGAGATCCCTGAGGGCAGAGAGGACACAGAGTCAGCACAGATAAGCACTGACCACTCCAGGCAACACTACCATTCTCCCCTGCTGTCCTCTGGGGACTGGGCTACCAGGGTTCGCTTCCTCTAGGTGCCCCAAACTGGTTCCCTGGCCCCGTACCTCGCCTCCCCCTTGCGGCCACCTCCTGATGCAGCTGGACCCCTCAGGGCAGGATGACTGTGTGAGGTACACAGGGTGCCCCCCACCACCTCCCGTGCTGCTGCCCGAGTGTGTCATGGGGACCGTGTCCTGCGGGTGGGAGACCCAACCAGCACTGTGGGGGAGGGGAACGGTGAGACCGAAGGGTAGCAAGGGGCCTGGGCCCCAGAGCTGCAGGGCCCTCCTGGGTGTCCTGCTACTGACCTTCTTCCCGGGCTCTCCAAGAGCCCCCTGAGGGCCTCTGGGTCCAGGCAAGCCTCGGTCTCCCTGGAAAAAAGGAGATCCTGCTGTCAATCACTGCAAACTAGGTGGGAATGGGGGGGTGTCCCTGATGGGCAGGGGAGGGGCCAGGGGTCCCCAACACCCTCCTCTAGCTGGGGACCTGGATGGCTGCCCGCCCCAGGAGGATGAGTGGCCTCACTTACCTTGGCTCCTTTGTTGCCAACCTCTCCGGCCAGACCCCGGGGACCCTCAGGGCCAGGGTCTCCCTAGGAGCAGAGAGGCGGAGTCAATCTTGGGCATGTGAAGGGCCAGGGGAGGGGAGGGGCTCATTTAACTCCCTGGAAAGGGTGACACCTACGTAGTCTCCTGCCCCAGGGAAGGGACTGCTATGCGTTTCCTGGAAGGGCAGCCCCTCCTTCAAGCCCTAACCCACATCTGGTGGGGGACGGTTGGCCCTTGGATTTACCACAGACAAAGCCATCCTGAGCCAGCTACTGTGGGGAGCTGCTGGGTGGAGCAGTGTGCAGCCTGCCCAGCTGTTCATGGCCCTCATGCAGGGAGCCATGCACAGCCTTCATGGCCTTACCCTGCCCATGCCCCTCAGCAGGGAGTGTGGTTGGGGGTCACCTGTCTGCCTCCTGCTGTCTGAGAACCTGCAGGGGGTGCCTCCGCCCCCAGCAGTGGCCAGATACCAGGGGTCCTTTTTTTTTTTCTAAAATTTTTTATTTATTTATTTGACAGAGATCACAAGTAGGCAGAAAGGCAGGCAGAGGAAGAGGAGGAAGCAGGTTCCCTGCTGAGCGAAGAGCCCTATGCGGGACTCAATCCCAGGACCCTGAGATCACGACCTGAACCGAAGGCAGAGGTTTAACCCACTGAACCACCCAGGCGCCCCAGGGGTCCTTTTTTAAAAAAATATTTTTATTTGAGGGAGAGCCAGAGCGAGAACGCACAAGCAGGAGGAAGAGCAGATGGAGAAGCAGATTTCCCACTGAGCAGGGGCTCAATCCCAGGACCCTGGGATCAAGACCTGAGTGGAAGGTAGAAGCTTCACCGACTGAGCCACCCAGATGCCCCTGGTCCCTTTTGTTTTCCGGGTGGACCATGGTGGGGACATTGTTCGTTGCTCCTTGTCCCAGGACCCTGTCGACACCACTGTGAGACCCTGGTGCAGAAGCAGCCAACAGCATCCCCCAGACGCTCACCTTCTCCCCCTTGGGGCCGTTGCTGCCTGGGCTGCCCTTGGCTCCTGGGTCCCCCCTGCGCCCCTGCAGAGAACAGGTATGTGTGGGGTGGACCTGATGGTGGGGCCACGT
Source organism: Taxidea taxus jeffersonii (assembly GCA_003697995.1). Classification (NCBI taxonomy): domain Eukaryota; kingdom Metazoa; phylum Chordata; class Mammalia; order Carnivora; family Mustelidae; genus Taxidea; species Taxidea taxus. The sequence continues at coordinate 24,371 of ML098864.1, forward strand.
GGGGATCCCGTGCTCTGCTCTCCCCTCTTGGACACAGGCTCTGAGTGGGGGCTGGTCCTCTGTCGGGTAAGTTAAGTTGCCACCAAGGATTTAGGACGTGAGGGGCTCCTGGTCAGTGTGTGAGACCAGGTCAATTAGGGGTTTTAGCTGATGTGACTGGGGCCCTGCTTGGACCAGCAATCAGCATGGTCACTCCATCCACTTCCGGGCCCCAGGGCTCAGGATGTTTCCCCCTTGAGGGTCAGCCCTGCCGTGAAACAAGGGACAGGCTGCCGTGGGGGGCCCGCCGAGTGTGCGCCTGAGTCTGTGCTCAGCCCTCGGGGCATCCTGCTGGGAGGGTGACTTGGGGGCATGAGGCCAGTCCCCAGGCAGGGGTGCAGCCGAGCCTGGGCCGGCCAGCAGGGGTTCTGCCCTAACCGGAATGCTTCACTGGTGCCGCCCAGAGCAGGGTGTGTGCAGGAGGGGCGAGGCAGGCGGGCCAGGCCCAGAGAGGCAGCCCACCCTGGCCAGCCCGCCCTGAGCCCTGGGCCCCAAGCACCGGTGGGGGCAGAGTGTGAACTCACAGGCTCGCCTTTGGGTCCTCGGGGCCCTGGTCCACCCTTGGCTCCTTTCACGCCAGGACTTCCGGGGGATCCATTGTTGCCTTGGTAACCCTGAGGGGGGGGAGCCACATCAGCCCCATGAGGAAGGGCCCTGTGGAGTGTCCTCACCCCCAGCCCGGCTCCTGCTGCGTGGGACAGGGCCTGCCTCAGGGAGTGGGGGTGCCCCAGTCCCCCAGCAGTGAAGGGTCTGGCCACATGCTCAGAGCTCAGAGCTGGCCAAGGTGCCGTTGTCCTTACTGCTCCCTCCCCCATCTGTGCTGGTGCACACGGTTGGCATGTGGCTTGGGGTGGGGGTGTGGGGAGCAGCGACCAGCCAGGGGCACTTGCCTTGCTCCCTTTGGCCCCGTTGTCTCCTGGGGGTCCTCGGCGTCCTGGGCGGCCAGCATCTCCCTGGGAAAGTTTGGAGAGATCAGCCTCCCATCCCTGAGACGCTGGCAACAGGGCAGGAACCTGCTCAAAGGGGCCGGGCACATGTGACTGCGCGGGGAGCTCATCAGACCCGTCCGCAGGGTCTGCCTTCTTGGGAGGGGCTGTCATCTTGCTCCTACAGAGGCCTGGGCAGCCAGGAGAGTGGACGCAGAACAGCCAGAACAGAGCTTGGCAGAGGGGCCCCGCTAGGCCTGGGAGGACGGCGGTTTCATGGCCAGGGCCCCTTGGGCACCGCAGGGCTGCCTAACTGGACACACGGTCCTGAGCTGGCCGCACTCCTACATTTTCGGCCAAGGCACCCGCAGCCCCGGATGTGAGCACCCGCAGCCCCCGGATGAGAGCA
>ML098864.1:25754-42301 GCA_003697995.1 Taxidea taxus jeffersonii
GGATGTGAGCACCCGCAGCCCCCGGATGTGAGCACCCCAGCACCCCGGGCGTGAGCGCCACGACCCCTCAGGCAGGGCGTTCTCAGGCCTCCTACTCCCGAGGGCCACTTTGCAGGGACAGGCCCTCTCTGCAGGGCTTCTTGGCCGGGCTGCCCCCTGCACCCCCCCAGAGGCCTGGTGCTGCCCTGGAAGGCCTATCACCCTGGCCCGGAAGCCTACCTTGATGCCCTGGTCCCCTTGCTCCCCAGGGCTGCCGGCTTCCCCTGCATATCCCTCGGGGCCCTGCAAGACAGAGTGACAGGGCTGTCCCAGGCTGCTGCCCAGAGCTGTGCGGGGCTTTCCCCAGGAGCCCAATGAGCAGAAGCCCCAGTGGACCAAGTGCTCCCCTGGGTCTGGGCTTCCAGAACCCACCGTCAGGATGCCCAGGAGCACCACCCCCAACCTGCCCCAGAAGCCCTGAGAGTATTTCCTCATCACGAGACCACAGCTCTGGCTGGACCCTGGGTGGGGAACAGGGACAGGCAGGAGAGAGGCTGAAGAAAGGGGCCACGCCAAGTGGCTCCCTGCTTCCTCACTGCAGCTCGAGGAGCTGGCCACCACCCTGCCCTGCCACCCCCCGCCAAGACCCTGCGTCTCCCGGAGCCCGAGCTGGCCTTACCCGACTCCCGGGGTCTCCCTTGCAGCCAGGAGGCCCGATGCGCCCCAGCTTGCCCTGGAGGAGAAGATGGGAGCGGAAGGTGGGTCAGGCTTGCGCACCAACGACAGGCGAATGTGCGGGGACGGTCCCCTCTGTGTCATTCCCAGCGGGCACCCAGCTGGGTGTTCAGGGGCTGGACGGTATGGTGGCCTCTCCACAGGCGGCAGGCGTTCCTGGGATGTGGCTGGAGCGTGAGCGCCGCCCCCCACTCCGGCCGGGTCTGGGCTCCCAGAGCACAGGCTGGGGACTCCCGCGAGCCGGTCCTCAGAAGCAAACGCCCATGCTGGCTCTTGCCATGTTCTTATCTGTCCTGTGTCCCTGACTAGGTGCCAGTGGGGGCTGTCCAGCCACAGGCTGTGGGCAGTGGCCAGGGGCCCCAGAGGCCCTAGGTAAGAACCCAAGAGTCTCAGTTGGGCTCGGCTCACTCCTATGTCAGAAATGCTGCCCGCCGTGCCCCCGGCCCGGGGAGGGGCCCGAGATGCGCTCTACCTTCTGTCCATCGGTCCCGTTCTTGCCGGCCAGGCCAGGGGCCCCCTGGAGGGAGAGGTGTGATGGTCAGGCTTGGGGCGGCGGGAAGGTGGGGTGCCCCGCCCGCCGGCCCACACAGCCCGCTCACCTTCCGCCCGTCTGCTCCAAATTCACCCTGTGCAGGAGGAAAGCGAGGCCGGTTAGCTTGGAGTCCCACAGACACCACTGCCTCAGGGGGCCAGGTCTGCCTCTGGCCAAGCAAGAGGCCAGAAGGACCCCAGAGAGGGCGCCCCTCCGTGACGCCAGATGCTGGGTCCCAGTCAGGGCCACGATGCGATGATGGACGCTGCTGGGCTCTGGGGCCACGTCAGGCTCACCTTCTCTCCTTTGAAACCAGGAACACCCTGAGGTTGGAAGGAAGGAAGAGCAGCATTACTTGGGGCGCGTGTGTCCCCAAATCGGGGTGGGGAGCAGGGCTGGCGGCCAGTGCCAGCTCGGTTCAGGGACAACATTCAAGATACCGAGGCTCTTGGCTTCTTGCACTGGGGGTGAAGGGGGTGGGTGGGCTGGAGACACCCTGACCCTGTGGGCCAGCCCCCTCCCGGCCCAGACAGCCCTTGGCCTGTCCCCCCACTCCAGTCACGAGGGCACGGCTGGAAGAGACTTGCCTTGGGTCCTGGGAATCCAATGGGGCCTTCGATGCCCGGGTCTCCCTGTGGAGGAAGAACAAAGAGCCGCAGCTGAGCCCCAGTCCTGGGGACCTGGGGCCAAGAGGGCGGGGTGTGGAGAGCACTCACCTGTCGTCCCTTCTGCCCAGGCTCTCCTGGCTCACCCATGTTGCCCTTGGCACCCTAAACGCAGATCATGGAAAAAGGGGTAAACTAAGGCAGGAAGCAGGTAGGTGGGCAGAGGCTTCTGAGCTGATGTGTCCTGGTTTGGGGGCTCCTTTGTGTCCCCTCAGACGCCACCGTGGGCACCCCTCCCCCCATGGCAGGGCCACGGCTGTGAAGCTGCCTCCTCGGGGACCTCCATGCCTGGGCTGTGGCAGGTGGCAGTGTCACCGAGGACGGGGGGCACGGGAGCATCTAGCTGGCGACCTGGGGATGGGCATCTACACTCCTACTGGTCTAGAAGGCTCCTTCCCGATTTAGAAGAGGGAAACGGAGCTGCGTAAGGATGGGCTCATCTTCCCAGAGGTTCTCCCCTCCTCTGCCATCATGTGAGGCCTCTGCCCAAACTTCCGGGGGTCTGACACCCCGGCAGCGAGCTCTGTAAGGAGTGGGAGCTCCGTGTGCATTAGCAGGACCCTGTTCCGGGTCTTCTGCTCCGGTGAGCTTCCCTACTAATAATGGCAAAGCTAAGAGTGGAAAAGCATTCCTACTTCTCTCAAAATGCCATTTAAGAGGAAGGAGATAGAAACTGGATTTCAGTTCTCCCAGGGTCAGAAGGGTTGAGGCCGTCCTGGGTGCATGTGGCCCCATGTCTGGAGCTGAAGAGAAGTGGGGGGCCTCCTGGCAGCTGGGACTCCGAGGGTGGGCTGGGCGTCTTACCTTCTGTCCGCGGTAGCCTTTGGGGCCGGACGGCCCGGGGATCTCCAGACAGCTCACCTTGTAGCACTGAAACAGGAAGCAAGGGGTGCTGGGGAAGCCGGCGCGGAGAGCCCCAGGTGCGGGGCTGGGCGGGGAGCTGGTGGGGGCCGAGGACCCCTGGGCTGTGGGCCATCGGGAGCGTGGGGCTGGATGGAGGAGCACACTCAGGAGGCGCCCAGGAGGCCCCGAACCCAAAGGCACTCAGCCGATTCTGGGAGGACCAAGGTTATATGATGGCCAATGGCAGGAAGGGTCAAACAACCCTAGGCCAGGCCCTGCTCAGGCTCGTGTGCGGAACCGCCACGTCTGCAAGCAGCTGTGCCCTGAAAGGGTGTCTGTTGGAGCCTCGCTGGATGGGAGGAGTCGGCGCCACACAGGCCACCTGCCGGTCCCCCGGAGCCTTGACCCTCATCCACCTGGTGCGTGCTGGCTGAATGACCCTAACGCTGATCTCCGGGTTTAAACAGCCTGGTTTCAGCCCAGAGCCCTTCATCCAAACTTAGGAGTCTTAGGCCTGACATGGGGCATAGGGGTCTTTCTCCCTGGCCTCCTCCCGTTTGTCCCAGACCCCCGGAAGCAGCAGGGGGCTGGGGCAGTGATCATCTCTGCCGGGTCAGTGCCTGAGAGTCCCAGGACCGGAAAACGCCGCTCACCTCTCCATAGGCTTCATGTTTCTGTGGAAAAGACAGAAAAAACGTTACTTAGCCAGAGTCGGAAATCTGGGTGGGAATGGGGAGCTCACCATCCCAGAGGGGTAAACTGAGACCCGGAGCAGGGCACTGCCCAGCGAGGGAGTGGGTCTCAGGGCTCTGGCCTCCAACCCTGCTCCTGGTGCCCACTGGGTGAGCGTGGCCGGGCAGCGGCTCACCATGACCTTGATGATGCGATTGATGGTGTCCTGGTCGATCTCCAGGTCGGGACGCACGGTGGCGTAGTTGTTACGATAAAGCTCAAGGGGCATGCTGGCCATGTCCCGCAGACCCTGCTCGTTCGGGATCTGGTCGGGGGCCACGGTGAAGATCCGGATGCCCTCCTCGCGCGCCCGCTCGGCCTGCAGCTTGATGCCCCCGCACGGGCTGCCGGTGACGTAGCCGTCGGTGATGACCACCGCGAAGTGGACCCCGCCCTTGGCTTTGAGCTGCCGGATCTCCTGGGTCATGTTGGCCAGCGCGCAGTCGGTGAAGGTACCCTTCCGGATGGAGACAATGCTCTCCAGGCTCTTGGTGAAGGAGGCCCGGTCGCTGTCGGGCGGGCTGAACACCCTCACCACGTCGGAGAAGTGCAGGCCCCCGTAGCGCCAGCTCAGGGCCACCTGGTCCAGGTAGGTCTCGTCCTGCAGCTGGCTGATGAACTGGCGCACGAACTGCCTCATGTGGTACAGCAAGCTGTCGATGGGGGACTGCATGGTGACGCTCTCCGACGTGTCCAGCACGAAGTACACGTTGATGGGGCAGTCGGCCTTCTCTGGGGGCACGGGGGCGTCACTGGCCTGCTCGGGGCGAGGGCCTGTGGCGCGAGCCCGTTGCCAGGCCTCGTGCACGTGGACCATCCCAGGCTCCACCCCCCACGGCAGCCGCCCCCCCTTTCCTACCCACATGGGGTCCCAGCCCCCTGGCCAATACCTGGGCAGCTGTTTCTCTCAGAGGGGCTGGGGGCGATGACCTCCTGCTGCTGGGCGTGGACGGCCCCCAGGAGCCCCCAGAGCAGGAGGGCAGAGCAGGGGCCTCGGAGCATCCTGGCGGCACCCATGCACCCTGATGTCCTGCAACGGAGAGAAGCAGCCCACTGTCACCGGCGCCCAGTGCCCATGCGGGATCCCGGAGCGGCTGCCCTGGACGGCGGGGGCAGCACACACACAGTGGGGCAGAGGGCACATGGGCTCGGGGAGACGTCCTTCTCCCTCGCCCTAGGCAGCCCGCTCACACACACACACTCAGGGGACGCAGAGCCTTGATTCTGGATGGGTCTCGGTCGGCATAGCCCATCTCTGCCCTGGGGGGTGGCGGCTGGGGAAAAGCAGAGGCATGGGTGCACTTTGGTGCCATTTCCCTGGGGATGCCCCTTAATGCATTTTTGAGAGGTGGTGGATGGGTTTTGGAAGGCAGATTCAAGGTGCAATATCACTTGAGTTTCAGATTAGAGGAGCTGTTCCTGGCATTGTTAGAGGTGAACAGGACATGGCCCTGCCTCCCCAGGATAGGACATGGTCAGGTTAAGAGGACATGAACCTGCAGGTAGGGGCTGTGACCCAGCAAGGTGGTGACAGTTGCCCAGACGAAATCAAGCCCAGTGGGTGTGCCAGGGAATCCAGGCGGGCTTCCTGCATGAGGTGATGGAGGCCCAGACTGAGGGAACTGGCCAGAGGTTCATTCAGGGACGGCTGGGGATGGGGGTTGAGGAGATGGTAGGGGAGCAAGCCAGGGGCCCCGAAGAACCTGGGAGCCAAGAGGAAGTCAGGAGGCAACAGTTAAGCAAAGAGGTTCAGACCCATCAGCCACAAGCGACAGCCAACGTGGGGACTGCAGGAGCTTGGCGGGGCAGGGTGGGGGGCCGGTCAGGACTGAGCACTGGGATGTGGGTGCAGTTTTGTCCTCCCCTTGCGCCCCCAGTGGGGGAGCCGTGAGTCCCATCCTGTCCCATCTGCTGTGGGAGGGAGGGGGGTGCCGAAGGGCCAGGGAATCCACACTCCCCCGGCACCACTCCCTGCGCGTGTGCACACACCACACCAATCACACGTATCACACCCACTGTCACACACACTACCACACACACCGTCAATTCAAGGAGGCCCCCATAATGAAGTGTACTGTTGAAAAGTGCCATTCTCAAATGAAATGAAGAATTCTAAAAATAATCTACATGGGAGAAAAACACAACAGCAGCAACAAAGTTAAACAAAAAACAAAAACCACCTAAGGGGAAGAATCTTTTTGGTGTTGTGGTGGGCAACCTCTGAGGTGGGCCTGCTTCCTCCTGCTTCCTGGTGTCACCCTCTCACGAAATCCTCACACACCCAACTGTCACCAGCCTGTATGACCTAAAGATCAGGTGATGGTGTGGCTTCCAAGACACGCCCACAGAAGACATCATGGGTGCTGTCTGGCCCTCTCTTGGGTCCTCACAGAGAAGAAGCTCACTGCTGTCACGTGAAGGCCATCATGCAGCCTTTCGGAAGCCCAGGAAGGAGGGACGGAGGCCTCCAGCCACCAGCCAGGTGAGGGAGCCATCGCAGAAGCCCATCCTCAGCCCAAGCAAGACATCAGGTGAGTGGAGCCCTGGCCAATCCCCCGACTGGGATGGCACCTCATCAGGGACCCTGAGCCAGAGCCACCGAGCCAAGCCATTCCCGACCCGAATCAATTATGAGATCATAAACACTTACTGTTTTAAGTTACTAAGTTCTGAAGTAACTTAAACATAGCAACAGATGACCAGTTCAGGCATCAGACTTTTCCTCCACAATATTGTACACAGAAAAACAAGGAGACAGTAACTGGAAAATTTTGAGGAGAGAATAAAATGACCCAAAGATGTTTGCCTTGTCAACTTAGCTTTCATGTAAAGGATAAAATTCTCAGATGTCAAAGGGCTCACCTACATACTATTCCAAAAAAAGTCTGCAGGAAACAGAGAAATGAATAAAAGTAAGTAAGAAAGCAAATAAACTTGAGGAATACAGTAAAATATAAAAAATGAAGAAAAAAGGAGCCAGAAAGCACAATTAATATCACATGGATGAGTTGTGACAATATATGTGAATGCTTTAGATTCTTCTGTTGAAGACAAATGTTCCCATGCGCCCCGATGTTCATGGCAGCATTTGCTACAGTGGCTGAACAAGGGAAGAAGCCTATGTGTCCATGGCCTGATGAATGGATAAAGAAGATGCCGGGTATATACAATGGAATATTGCTCACCCATATGAAGAATGACGTCTTGCTATTTGCAATGACATGGATGGAGCTAGAGAGTATCATGCTGAGTGAAATAAGTCAGTCAGACACAAATACCCTATGACCTCATTCAAATGTGGAATTTAAGAAGTAAAGGGAAAAAAAAAGACAAACCAAAAAACAGACTCTTACTATAGAGAAGACACCGATTGTTATCAGAGGAACGGTGGGTGGGAAGAAGGGTACAGTAGGTCATGGGGCATCAGGAGGGCTCTTGTGATGAGCACCAGGTGATGTTGGGAGCATTGATGCACTATATTGCACACCTGAAACTAATAGAGCACTGCATGTAACCACACAGGAGTCAACGTTGAAAAGTGGATAAAGAAGATGTGGTGTATATATGTACACAACACATACACACACAGTGGTATATTACTCAGTCATAAAAAGGAATGGGATCTTGCTATTTGCAACAACACAAGCCTAGAGAATATTATGCTAAAGACACGAGTCAGAGACATAGACCATGTGATTTCACTTGTACGTAGAATCTAAAAAACAAAACAAATGAACAAATAAACAAAAACAGACTTATCAATACAGAGAACAAACTGGTGGCTGCCAGTGGGAAGGTGGAGGTAGCAGAAGACGGCAATAGTAGATAAAGGGCATGAAGAGGTACAAGTTCCAGCGATAAAATAAACGAGTCATGGTGATGAGAAGTACAGCAGGGGGAACGCAGTCGGTCATTGTATGAGCGTTGTGTGGGGACACATGGTGACGACACTTATGGTGGCAAGCACAGCTGAATGTAGAATCACTATGCTGTATGCCTAAAATTAATAGGTTATGTGTCAACTATACTGCAATAAAAAAAGAAAGAAAAAACTATAAATATTCCTGAATTAGATAAAAAAATGAAACCCATCTGGATGAGGTCCATGAGAGTCACGCTGGAGCTTGTCACAGACAGTGCAGAGAGAAGGAAGGCAGGGTGAGACAGAGAGGACAGTGGTGGGATGGTGTGAGGGCCCCTCAAAGGTGAGATGGAAGGGCAAGAGATGGGGCCAAGGACAAGGTAAAGGCTGCTTGGGAGTCTAGTTATGAGTCTGTATGTATTGGATATCATAATAAGATATATAAAGCAAAAGTGGTGAAAAATTGAAGAAAAAGCTGACAAACAGCAAGCATAAGAAGACTAACTCACCTTTGAAAGTTCCTGAGAGATCACATAAACAACAACAAAGAGGAAATGAATGTCCTGTTTTATAAAACTTTGATAGTGACAAGTAGGGAATATGTATTTTCTAAACATTTGGATTTGGATAATGTGCATGGAACACATGCACACACCTGCCTAGCTATCATCTATACCTATCTTTGAAACCTGCAAGTAGGGAATGCATGAACATTTTACAAAATTCAGTTCTAGAGTAACCATAAAAGCAGGTTTAATTAATTTTTTTTTAAAAATCAGAAATTTTACATGAAATTTTCCAAACCAAGATACAAAAGCAGTCACTGGTAAGGCAGAAAAAAAAATCAAAACACCTGGAAATTAAAAAAACTCTCTCGCTTAAACGACATAGGAATTAGTGAAACAAAGTCATACATATAAGCAAATATGAGAAGGCCAAAGCTGTAATTAGAGGACAATATATAGCCTTAGATGCTTTATGTCATAGCATAGGAAATAAGTGTAACAAATTAGGCACATCGTTGAAGAAGCTAGGGACAAAAATAAATTAACAACAGTGAATCCCAGGAAAACAAGAGAAAGAAAATAATAAATAAACCAGCTGATTAAAAACAACAACAACAACAACAGTAGAATTATAAATAAATAAATAAATAAATAAATCCAAGAGCTGGTTCTTTGAAAAAGCCAATAAAGTAAAAAAACTTATCAAGAAGGAAAATGATGAAGCCCAAATATAGTAACACAAATCTAGCAATGAGTAAAATAATATGACACTACGTGAAGAAGGTTTTTAAAAGCATACCAAGTGCAGCCCTCAGCTAACGAACAGGAAAGGCTGGGAAAGTCTTGAGAAGAGGTGAGGACTGGCTGGGCTCTGCCTGGGAAGGACGGGAAATGCAGGCAGGGAATATACTCCAGAGCTCCGCCCACATGGATGTGGGAAAGTTCTTCTGCACCTTTGAGGACAAACACTTCTCTACTTTTTAGCCTGTTGCAAAACATAAAAAGATAAGCTTTTCAATTCATTAAACTTGGAAAAATCTGAGACCAAAACTTGATAAAAGAAATCCCTAAAAGAAACTCTGCGGGCAATTTCCACTTTGGAATACAGTTGCCAACATCCCAACAGATGCCAGAAAATACAATCCAGTAGCATATCCAGGACAACTGCCCCAGAACTGGACGAAGTCAGCTTGGAAATACAATGATGATACAACCCTACAAAGTACATTAATGTTGGGCCCATGAACATAAAAGGAAAATCATGTCACTGTTTTAATGGCACCTGAAACAACCATTGCTGATTGAGAAAAAAGAAAATAAGAAATTGAGTTGAATTAGTGTTATAAGGTATATACATTTCAATCCACAACCAAGATCATATTTTATACAAAAACTAAACTAGGGGTTCTTCCTTCAAGAATCTGGACCGTTCAGTTCCACTCAATACCAACGCACACATATCCATATACTGAAATCACACGCTTCCTGAACTCAGGGAGTCTACCATGGGCCTGACACCGTGTTAAAAACTCCTGCACTCAAAGAATGTCCACAAGAGCACAAGAAAGAGACACATAAATGAGACAAAGAGTGCTGCTCTCACTCTATGGTTCAGAGTTGTGTTGGAAGCCAATGCAATAAGACTGTACAGAGAAACCAAGTGTAAATCTTGGAAGGGGAAGAGATGGAAACCGTCCTCCCTAAAGATGGGAGTTCGAAAACCCAACGAACTCAACTATACAACATTTACAGGAAGTGGGGGTTCAGTGGGACAGTCATGTAAGAAAAATACATACAAAAAGCTGTAGACTTTCTTCTGTTAGCAACAACCAATTAGGAAGCTTAATGGGAAAATACTGTTTATGCTAGCAACAAAAATGACATAAAGTTAAGGAGTAAAGTTAAGAATCTAAGAAAGTGCAGGACTTATTAAAAAATCTCAAAAATTTTCTAAGGAACACTGGAGAGATGAACCTTGTTTCTGGATGAGAAACTCAATACTTAAGGACATCAGTTATTTCTAAGGGAATCTGTAATTGAATGTAATTTTGATCAGAATCTTCAAGAAATATTTTTGTGTGTTTGCTTGTACATGTGGACAGAATGAATCTAAAGAGGAGTAAGTAAGAGTAGCTGAGAAAAACCAGAGGTCAGCGGTGCTGAGGGAACCTGTGCTCTCAGGGGCAGATGACAGAATGACATCAGAGCAATAACGTGTCTGTGGTTTTGTGGTGAACAGCAACAACCCGCCAGGTGACCTGGAACTGAGGAGGGAAGATAGTGGCCCTTCAGGGCAGTGAAGGGGCTGGGGGCTTGCCACGTAGCTAGAGACAGGAGTCATCTCACCCGCACCCACGTAAATTCCAGGAGAAGAGAGTGCAAATCACGACCAGGTGGATGAGGCGACAGGGAGACATCCGCTGTGGCTGCCCTGCACCAGATGCCCACCAGATGCCAGATGCCCTCCTCCCGTGAGGCCACACCACCTCGGGCTTTGGTACTGTTGCAGATCCCACCTCACACAGGAGCACACTGACCCTGCGTGGGTAGCTTGCCCTGGTGCTCCGCTAGCAGCCAGGCTACATGGCTCAGGGCCATCCTGTTTTGTTTTGTTTTGTTTTTTTAAGATTTTATTTATTTGAGAGAGAGCACTCATGAATACAAGCAGGGGGCGGAGGGGCAGAGGGAGGAGCAGAGGGAGAGAGGGAAGCAGACTCCCTACTGAGTAGGGAGCCCGATGCGGGGCTCGATCCCAGGACCCCTAGATCATGACCTGAACTGAAGGCAGACGCCCAACTGACTGGGCCACCCAGGCAGCCTGGGGTCCTCAGTCTTGATACCTGGGCCCCCGCGGATTACACTTCCTTATAATAAAGGCAACAGGAGCAGCCTGGAAACAGACCAAGAGCCAGATAGCAGTCTTTCCAGTATATGATCAAGATTTCATATTTTTAAGGTTTAAAATTTTTGATGGCCTGCTCTTAGGTGTGCAGTGTTTGTAATGGTACAGCTTCCTGCTGTATCAAAATTTTTGTTAACATACAATGTCTTTTGTCTCTGTTTTTGATTTAAAGTTCATTTTATTTGATATTAGTAGAGCTGCCTGCTCTCTTTTGCTTTCCTATTGTATGGATAATGTCTCTGGATGTACTGTGAGTCTCTTGTAGACAGCTGACCCTGGCACAGCACGAGGGGCGGGGTGCCGACCCCCTCCCCACACAGCCGATAATCTGCATATAACTTCCGACTCCCCCACAACGTAACTGCTAAGCGGCTACTGACAGGGCAGTCGATGGATGCGTGCTGTGTGCACACGTCATGGATTCTTACGGCAGAGGAAGCTAGAGGGAAAGAGCTGAGGAAATCACGAAGAAGACAAAACACGTTTACAGTTCTGTCCCGAAAAAATCCACACAGACGTAGATCTGTACATTGAGACTCTTGCCGTTTGAGGCTCAGCTGCAGCAGGATCATGTTTTCCCCCAAGCTGTTCTGCCAGTCTCTGTCTGGATTGGACAGTGTGATTTGTTTACAATTAAAGTAACTCTGATAAGGAGAGACTTCTGTCATTTTGCTGTTCATTTTCCATACGCTTTTTTTTTCTCATTTTCTGCATTACTGCCTTCTTTTGTGTTTCGTTGATTTTTGTGGTGAAACATTTGTATCCCTTCCACATTTATTTTTGTGTATAATATCTAGGTATTTCTTTGTGGTTACCATGGGGGTTATAGTGAACATCCTAAAGTCATAGTGCTCTAGTCTGAATTTACATGTAAAGCCGGCATAAATTCAGAATGCATATATATATGTTTTATATGTTGTATGTTCAAAGCATAACCAAATATTATTTGTAATGCATTAGTTTCTTTAATTATGTAGAAAACAAAAGGTGGAGTCACATAACATTATCATGATAAATTAGCTTTTATAATTGCTCATGTGTTGATCTTTGCAGAGACCTTTATTTCTCCATGTGACCTTGAGTCACCATCTAGTGTCCTTTTATTTCACCACATAGGACCCCCTTCAGGATTTCTTGTAGGTCAGATCTTGTAGTAACAAACACTCTCAGCTTCTGTTTAATTGGGAATGTTTTAATTTTACCCTCACTTTTGGAGGACAGTTTTGCTAGATATAGAATTTTTGGGTGACAGGTTTTTTTCCCTTTTAGCATCTTGAATATGATCAGCCCATTCTCTCTGGTATCCCAAGTTTCTGATGAGACTTCTGCTGATAATCTTACTGAGGATTCCTTGAATATCATGAGTCACATCTCATTCGCTGATTTCAAAGTTTCCTCTTTGTCTTGGTTTTTGATGGTTGGATGACGATGTCTCTCGGTGTGAGTCCCTTTGAATTTATCCTACTAGGAGTTCATTGAGCTTCTTGGATTTGATGTTCATGTCTTCATCAAACTGGGAGGTTTGAGCCAATGTTTCCTCAAATACTTTCTCTGTCACTGACTCTCCCTCTTCTCCTTCTGGGACTCTCATACCATGCCTGCAGGTTCTGTAGGCTCTGTTCACTTTTCTTTAATCTTTTTTCTTTCTGTTCCTTAGACTCAATAATCCGCACTGTCTTATCTCCAACCTCACAGGTTATCTCTTCAGTCTGCTCAAATTTGCTTTTGAATTCCTCTAGTGATGTTTCCATTTTAGTTATTTTTCAGCTCCACTATTTCTTTTTGAATTCTACCATGAGTTTCTCTTTATTGATACTTTCATTTTATTCAGACATTGTTTTCTTGACTTCTTTAATGCCTTCCTTTAGTTTTTTGAGCATCTTTAAGATGGTTGTGTTCAGGTCTGTGGCCACTAGGTCCACCATCAGGTCTTTTTCCAGGATGGTTTTGTCTATATATATATATATATATACATATATATATATGTATATATATATATATACACACACACACACATACATACATATATATATTTTTTGCTTTGGATGGACCATACAGGACACACATTTCCTGTTTCTTTGTGCTTTGTGATTCTTTTGTTGAAAACTGGAAATTTAAATCCAGTAGTACTATGGAATCTAATAGTGGTATGTCTGAAGTCAGATTCTTCTTCTCTAGGGCTTGCTGTCTGTTTATTTACTTATTTTATTGTTGTAGGTTTTCTCTGTGCCAAGGATCAGCCTGAAGTCTAAGTCTAAGGTGTTCTCAGGTGTTTCCTGAGCACACATCTTCCTGAATATGTGCAATGCACATCTGATTTCCTCCCATACATGCGGTTACATTAGAATGTCCTAGTCTTCAATGTCTAGCTTCCCCAAAAAGAAAGATAAAAATGAATAGGGAAAAATGTTGCCAATAATTTAAATCTCCTGGATTAAATTCAGCCAGAGAGGAAAGGGAGAGGCTTGCAATAATGGGAGAAGGTAAAACAATAATGGCAACCTTCATGGGTTTAAAAAGAAAATATTATAGAAAGTATCTTCTTTGATCACAATGGAATGTTAGAAGTCAAAAACAGAAGGAAGGGCTGCCTGGGTGGCTCAGTCGGTTGAACGACTGCCTTTGGCTCAGGTCATGATCCCAGCATCCTGGGATCGAGTCCCATATCGGGATCCTTGCTCTGCAGGGAGCCTGCTTCTCCCTCTGCCTCTGCCTGCCACTCTGCCTGCCTGTACTCTATCTCTCTGACAATAAATAAATAAAATCTTAAAAAAAAACAAAAACAGAAGGAAAACTGGAACATTCACAAAATCATAAAAGTTAAAGACTCACTTTTAAAGAACCACTAGATCAAAGAATAAATCACAAGGGAAATTAGAAAATACTCAGAGACCAATAAAAATGAAATAATAAAAACATGCCAGAATGTATAGAACACAGTTAAAGTGATGTTTAGGAGGAAATTTACAACTATACATGTTTTCATACAAAAATAAGAGTGAGCTCAGGGGTATCTGGGTGGTTCAGTCAGTTAGGAGTCCAACTCTTGATTTCAACTCAGGTCATGATCTCTGGGTTGTGAAATTTACCCCTGAGTCAGCCTCTGCACTCAGCAGGGAGCCTGCTTGAAATTCTTTCCCTTGCCCCTCCCCTTGCTCGTACACAGGTGCAGGGTGCACATTCTCTTTCTCCAAAATTAATTTAAAAATCTCTTTAAAAAAAAAAAAAAAAGAAAGAGCCCAAATCAACAACTTAATTGTACAGCTTAAGGAACTGGAAAAAGAAGAACAAATGAAACCCGAAGCTAGCAGAATGAAGAAAATAATAAAGATTAGAGCAGAGTTACATGAAATATATGACAAAAACAACAGAGAGTATTAAAAAAAAAAACAAAAGTTGGTTTTTCAAAAAGATCAACAACATCAACAAAATTTTTGTGAGATGAACTAGGAAAAAGAGAGAGAAGACTCAAATGACCAAAATCAGAAATTAATGTGGGGACATTACTACCAATTCCACAGAAATAGAAAGGATTATAAGCGAGAACTATGAGCAACTGTACACCAACAAGCTGGGTAACCTAGGTGAAACAGACAAATTCCTAGAAATGCAAAACCTCCCAATCATGAAGAAAGAGAAATTCTGAACAGATCTCTACCTAGTATGGAGATCGAATCAGTAATGGAAAATCTCCTGACAAAACAAAAACAAACCCTAAATCTGATGACTTCACTGGTGAATTTTACCAAACATTTAAAGAACTGACATCAATACTTCTCAAACTTTTCAAGAAAAGTTGTAGAGGAGGGTATATTCTCTCACTCATTTTATGATGTCAGCATTACCCCAATGCCAAAGTCAGACAAAGACACTACAAGGAAAGGAACTACAGAACAATATTCCTATTGAACACTGACACAAACATCTTTAACAAAATATTAGCAAACAGAATTCAATAGGATAATAAAAAGATTAAACACCACAAGCAAGTGACATTTATTCCTGGAATGCAAGGATGATTCAATTTATGAAAATTGATCAATGTAAAATAATCAACATGAGCTCAAAAAATCTTTTGATAAAACTTAACATCCTTTCATAATAAAAACACCCCAAAGTAGGAATAGAAAGAACCCACCGCAATATAATAAAAGTCATATATGAAAATTCCACAGCAAACATCATACTCAATGGTGAGACACTGAAAGCTTTTCCTCTAAGATCAGGAACAAAGCCAAGATGCCTACTTTCATCCTTTCTATTCAACACAGTACTAGAAGTCCTACCCAGAACAATTAAGCAAGAAAAAAACATAAAATGCACTCAAAGTGGAAAGGACAAAGTCAATTATCCCTGTTCACAGATGATATGATCTTATATGTAGAAAACCCCAAAGATTCCACAAAAGGAACTGCTGGAATAAACAAACAGAGCATTTTGTAGTAGAATACAAACTCAATAACAAAAATCTGTTGCATTTCTTTTTTTTTTTTTTAAGATTTTATTTATTTATTTGACAGAGATCACAAGCAGGCAGAGAGGCAGGCAGAGAGAGAGAGGAGGAAGCAGGCTCCCTGCCGAGCAGAGAGCCTGATGTGGGGCTCGATACCAGGACCCTGGGATCATGACCTGAGCCAAAGGCAGCGGCTTTAACCCACTGAGCCACCCAGGCACCCCATCTGTTGCATTTCTATATACTAACAGTGAACACTGCAAAAACAATTACATTTACATTAGGATCCAAAGAATAAAACATCTAGGAATTAGCTTTATCAAGGAGGTAAAAGACTTATTCACTGAAAACTAAAAAATCTTTTTCAGAGGAATTAAAGAAGATATAAACAAATGGAAAGATAGTCCACGTTCACGAATTAGAAGACAGTACCAGGATGTCAGTACAACCCAATGTGACTTACAGGTTTAATTCAATCTCTATGAAAATCCCAAAATGATTTCTGCAGAAATAGAAAAAGCCACTCTAAAATTCATAAGAGAGATCCTGAATAGCATAAATAATTCTAAAAGAGAAGACCAAAGCTGGAGGACTCACACTTCCTGATTTCAAAACTTGATACAAAGCAATAGTAATGAAAAAAAGTGGTACTAGCATAAAACAGACATATATATCAGAAGAGTTGAATAGAGTCCAGAAATAAACTCTTGCATATACATTCAAGCACTTTTCAACAAAGGTGTCATGATCATTCAGTGGGGGAAAAGAAGTTCTTTAGAATCAATGGTGTGGTGAAAACTGGGTATCCACAAGCAAAAGAATGAAGTTGGACACCTACCTCACACCATACCCAAAAATTAATTCAAAAGGGATGATATCCAAGATCTATAAAGAACTCCTCAAACTCAACACACACAAAACAGATAATCATGCCAAAAAATGGGCAGAAGACATGAACAGACACTTCTCCAAGGAAGACATACAAATGGCTAACAGACACATGAAAAAATGTTCACCATCGCTGGCCACCAGGGAGATTCAAATCAAAACCACATTGAGATACCACCTTACACCAGTTAGAATGGCCAAAATTAACAAGACAGGAAACAATGTGTGTTGGAGAGGATGTGGAGAAAGGGGAACCCTCTTACACTGTTGGTGGGAATGCAAGTTGGTGCAGCCACTTTGGAAAACAGTGTGGAGATTCCTTAAGAAATAAAAAATAGAGCTTCCCTACGACTCTGCAATTGCACCACTGGGTATTTACCCCAAAGATACAGATGCAGTGAAAAGAAGGGCCATCTGTACCCCAATGTTCATAGCAGCAATGGCCACAGC
>ML098865.1:0-34671 GCA_003697995.1 Taxidea taxus jeffersonii
GGATGGTTCATGGTTCTGGGGGGTGGGGGTGGCGGGTCCTCGGCATGGGCCTATTTGTCCCATGTAAGAGGAATTCATGCTTTCATACAAAAAGTAAGGCAGTAAGGGGCCCTAGGCAAAGGCAAAGATGGCTCTTGAGGCCTTTTGGAAAGTCCCCCCCTTGGGGGCCATATGTTTGCAATCAGTGTGTGTATGGCCAGAGTTGGTGGGGAGGGGGGAGGTCCCTGTCTTGGCCAGTAGCCAAGCCAGATGTTTGTTGTGTGACTCCTCATAGCACGGAGCTCAGTCAACCCCTCGCGGAGCTGGGGTTAGTTATGGCCATAGTTAACGACCAACTTCATCCCGTAACTGAGAAGGTTTCAAAAGTCCTCTGGGCCAGGGCTAGCCCAAGGCAGAACCAGGGAGGCGGGAGGCCAGCCTCCCCTCCCCTCACACCATCCCCTTTCTTTGCACATGACTTTCTTTCACTTACACTCTCTCCATGCTCCAGTGCTCCCTGTCTTCCTGCAGCCTTCCCCACCCCAGGACTTCCACTAAGGCCTGCCCGGACATTGGCTTCATTCCCCATGCCCCACTTGTTGTGAAGAATGAGCCCTTTCGCCCCTCTAATTTTTTTTTTTTACGTTAACTCTTCCCCCAACGTGGGGCTCAAACTCACGGTCCTCGAACTCAAGGTCCCCAAGATCAAGAGTCAAAGGCCCTACGGACAAGACAGCCAGGATCCCCCACCCCACCTAACAAAACAGCACTCATCCTTTACGGTCCCTAATCTTGGCTGTGCTTTGAAGCTTCTTCAACTTCCTCATAAAGAGAGGGACAAGGGGGCAATTGCTCAGGGAGCACCTACTCTGTGCCAGCCGTGGAACCTGGGGTTTTATATCCCTCTCCTCGTTAAATCTTCAAAACAGCCCTGTAAGTTTCTGTAGGCTAGGGAACCTGGGTTCAGAGATGGCAAGCAACTCACCCAAGGTCACACAGCTAAAAAGGGCATGGGAGGCTCAATTTAACTCCTCAGTCCCCATGCACTTGAACTCTCTCCAGTTCATACCTCAATACCTGTCCCAAGACACGTTCCCTCTTGATCGCCTCTGACTCCTCTCTTTTCTTTTTAAAAGATTTTATTTATTTATTTGAGAGACAGAGAGAAAGAGCACGAGCCATGGGAGAGGGGCAGACGGAGAGGGTGAAGCTGACTCTCCACCGAGCAGGGAGCCCAGCATGGGGCTCAATCCCAGGACCCTGCAATCATGACCCCAGCTGAAGGCAGATGCTTATCAACGGAGCCACCCAGGTGCCCCTTCCCTCTCTTCACCCCACCGCATGTCTGATCCGTCAGCAAATCCCATTGGCTCTACCTGCAAAATATACCCAGAATTCACTACTTCTCATCATCTCCACAGGTACCACCCTGGTCTAAGCTCCCATCACCTTTCACCTGGACTGCTGCAATGGAATAGCCCCTAGCAGTGCGCCTGCTTCACCCTTGACCCTCACCACCCTTCCTGCACACACGGTCTATTCATTACTCAGAAGCTGGAGGGATCCTACTGAAACACATGTGCAAATCCTTGGTCTCCACCTCAAAATCCGGCAATGGCTCTCCCTTCACTTGTAGTATCCATCCTCACGTTGGCCCACATGGCCCGCGTGTTCTGTCGCTACCTCTTTCCTTGCCATCGAGACCTTGCTTGCTCTGCTCCAGCTAGCCTGGACTCACCACTGCTGTTCCTCCGACACACCAGACATGCTCTTGCCTCAGTGCCTTTGTACCTACTCTTCCTTCTGCGTGGAACATTCTCAGAAATATGCATGGTTTGCTGCCTCATTTCTTTCTCTCCTTTTTAACAATTTGTTATTTTTTAAAGATTGTATTTATTTATTTGAGAGAGAGCACAAGCAGGGTGGGGGAAGAGGGAGAGGCAGACTCCCCACTGAGCAGGGAGCCTCTGCGGGGACTCCAATCAGATCCCAGAATGCTGAGGCCAGGACCTGAGCCAGAGGCAGACGCTTAACCCACCGAGACACCCAGGCGCCCCTGCCTCACTTCTCTCAAGTCTTCATTCAAATGATACTTTCTCTCTGAGATTTCTCCATCGCCTCGTTTAAATTGGCAACCCCCAGCCCACCAACATTTTCTATTCCTACTCTCCTGTTTTATTTTCCAGTTGTCAGCAACTATGGCCACGCCTCTCGTCACCGGGTTGTGATGGTTCGTTTTCTGTGTCAACCTGACTGGCCGGCTGGGGTGGGGGGTGCGGCAGATATTTCGTTAACTATTATGTCTGGGTGTTTCTGCATGAGATTAACATTTGAATCTGTACACGGAGAAAAGCAGATCGCCCTCCCCAGTGTGGGTGGGCTTCCCCCCAGTCCATTGAAGGCCTGAATACAATACAAGACTGAGTGAGAAAGAATTCTTTCTGCCTGACTGTCTTGGAGCTGGGACATTATTCTCCTGTCTTGGGACTCAGACGGAAGCTTCCAGCATTGGCTCCCCTGGGTCTCCAGCTCACCCACTGCATATCCCAGACTACCCAGCCTCCAAAACTGTATGAAGTAATTCCTCACAGGAAATTTCTTTACGTATTTATACACACCCTATGGGTTCTGTTTCTCTAGAGGACCCAAATACACCAACTAACAGTTTATTTTATTTATATTTTACAAAGTTGTTGTCTCTTTCCACTCCAATGGAAACTTCATGAGGGGAGGAGTTCTGTCTGTTTTGTTCACTGCTGTGCCTGGCATAGTGTAGGTACTTAAAATACATGTTGAATGAATGATGGCCCTTATGACTGCACTGTGTTTGCGTGTCTCGCTGCCTTATTTTATTTTATCTTATTTTATTTTTGTCTCCCAGGACTCTGTGAGCCTCCACTGCAAGAACTGGCCTTTGCATCCCCAATGCCAGGCAAAATGCCCACCACTGGAGTGCCCGGTACCTACTGAATGCAATGCCCTGAGAGGATCCATCCAGAAGACCATGCAAGTTTCCAGAACCACCAGAACAGAGCGCTTTCTCAGTGCCAAATTCAAGAAGACCACCTCTCTTCTCCCCCTACCCTTCCCTCAAACCCCTTGGCAGGGCAGCCGCTGGCCTGGTGCTTCCCCCCTCCCCCCTCCCTCCTCCCACCCCCCTTGCCTCTTGCCGCCCTTCCCCCTCCAAGCCCTCCTCGCCCGCCTGGGTACAGGCGATTATCTGGGGGTGGTAATTATTGCGAGTAAATTGGAAGTTGTTTTGCACAGGACTGTGTCTCACGCAGGTCGATTTGTATGCTTCCTGGGCACTTGTGACACTCCAGAGATGCCATAGCAACGGCCCCGGCGCCTGACAGCAGGAGATGAGGCGGGGAAGTGGTGCCCTCCGCGGGCACCGAGATGGCAGACAGGGCCCTCAGAGCCTCAGTTTTCCCGTTGATCCCCGGGCAAGAGGAACCCGCCCCGAGGCCATCGTGGGGGGCAGAAAGGAGATCACGGACCCTTCATGCGCGTGGCATTGTCTTCTTTCCTGCTAGTCCCCCGCCTTTCTGCCGCCACCCCCTGCCCCCGCCCGCCTCGCCCGCCTCGCCCGCCTCGCCCGCCTCGCCCGCCTCAGTGCCTGCCAGATTCCCCCGCCTCAGGAGCTGGGGTCCTGCTGGCCCGCCTTTATTCGGTGCAAAAATCACTGCCCCTGGAACACCTTTTAGCAATGAGGCCCACAGAGACACCGCCAGCTCATCCCGCCGGGGCCAAGCGGCTGATTAAATTGTATTCACTCTGCCTTTCGGTCATTCAGATTGGCTGGGACGAGGCCAGCTGGAATTAGTGACAAATCTGAAGCAGAGAATATTGACAAAAGAAGGCTGTTTTATTGCTTGCAATGAGACACGATAATTCAAAGGAGGCTCCCCAGTGTTTCCAAGGAGAGCTTTGGTTAGACTTTTTTTTTTTTTTCTAATTATTTGGATAGATGTGGACCCCGAGTATTTAAAATCAGTTTTGTTCCCTTCTTGGTGTTGAAAAACAACCCTTCCTTCTCTGATGGCCTCCTCCCTCTTTAAATCGGAGAGCAGGAGGAGGCTTTGAAAACAAGAAAGCACTACCGAACAGTTCTTTCCTTCCAAATATTTTTTTTAATTTTTTTTTATTTGTCAGAGAGAGAGAGAGAGCAAGCACAGGCAGACAGAGTGGTAGGCAGAGGCAGAGGGAGAAGCAGGCTTCCTGCTGAGCAAGGAGCCCAATGTGGGACTCGATCCCAGGACGCTGGGATCATGACCTGAGCCGAAGGCAGCCGCTTAACCAACTGAGCCACCCAGGCGTCCCATCCTTCCAAATATTTTTTAAGCACCTACTGTGCCTCAGAACTAGTGTGGGTATTGGAGATACAAACATGGAGCTAATGTTCTGGAAGGGAACAGACAATGTGGAAGTAAACAGAGGAAGGAGAAATGTCTCAATACTGGTAAGGGCTCCAAAGGACATAAACTGGGGTAGCTACTTTAGAGAGGATGGGTCAGGAAAGGTTTCACAGGAGAGAGAGCTGAGATCTGGATGCTAAGAAGAAGCCAGCCTTGCTAAGATTTTAGGAGAAAGTGTTCCCGGCAGAGGGAAGAGCAAATGCAAAGCCCCTGTGGTGGAAATGGCCTTGGTTGTTTGAAGAAGAGAACGAAAGCCCATGTGGTTGAGGTGAAATGAACAAACAGGATGGGATTTGGACCCATCTGAGCGCTAGGGACTGGCAGGGCGCCGTAAGGAGTTTGGATGGTATTTTCAGGGCACTGTGGACTCATGAAAGGTCTTAAGCAAAGGAATGATGTAATCTGGTTTCTATTTTTAAAAAAGATTATTGGCTGCTGATTGAAGAATGGATTTAATTACCCTAATAAGAAAAATGGACTGGGAGACAAGAATGGGAATAGGGAGGCCAATTAGGAAGTCACTGGCAAATGCCAGGTGGCTTAGGCTTGGGTGCTTACAGTTGGGTGGGGAAAAGCAGAGAGATTCAGGATGTATTTTGGAGATAGAGCCTGAAAGGCTTGGCGATGGGTTGGGTGAGGGACAGAGAAGAGACAACGTTCCTCGTTTCTAGGTTTGGGGCTTCGGCAACTCGGTGTATGGTGGTGCCATTCACAGAGATGGGAAAGACTGGAGCAGCTCAGGTGGGTTGGGAACCCATACTTCTGGGTGTGTTCAGTAAGAGATATCAGGGAGGCCTTGATATAGGAGGCCAGGGCTCGAGTGAGAGGTCTGGACCTAAGAGAGACCTTTGGGAGTCCTTGATACTCAGGAAAGCATTCTTGGGATTCTTGGTGACTCGTTCAAAGCTAACCCTATGCTAGAACAGGTAACAGCCTCCCTCTCTACACCCAAAATGACACGCTTGTTCTCCACTTGACTGGTCTCAGTGAAGACCTACTCTAAGGGGAAATGAAAATAAAACTATGAGGTATGACTTTTTTAATAAGCAGAAGGGCGAAGATCTAAAGGTTAGAAGCCATTGTCAGCAAGGGTGTGGGGAAACAGGCATTCCAGTACATTGCTGATGGGAACAGAAGCTCGCCCATCCTTTACGGAGGACAATTTAGCAGTTTCTGTCCAAATGAGAAAGACACCTACTCTTCGACCCCAACAATTCCACCTTTAGGAAATCATCCTACAGATACATTCACACATATTCACAGGAATGCAGGTACCAGGATATTTGTAGTAGCAGACTGGAAAAATATCCACCAACAGGGGACTGGCCAAAGAAATTAAAGTATGCTCTCACAGTAGAATATATGTAGCCATTAAAACTAAGGAAGCTCTTGGAGCACCTGGGTGGCTCAGTCATTAAGCCTCTGCCTTCGGCTCAGGTCATAATATCCAGGGAGCCTGACTTCGGCGGATCCTAGAACCCTGGGATCATGACCCTAGCCAAAGGCAGAGGCTTAACCCACTGAGCCATGCAGACATTTCTCACTGTGGTTTTATTTTTTTTTTAAGATTTTATTTATTTATTTGACAGACAGAGATCACAAGTAGACAGAGAGGCAGGCAGAGAGAGAGAGGAGGAAGCAGGCTCTCCACTGAGCAGAGAGCCCGACGCGGGGCTCGATCCCAGGACCCTGAGATCATAACCTGAGCCGAAAGCAGAGGTTTAACCCACTGAGCCACCCAGGAACCCCTCTTACTGTGGTTTTAAACTGCATTTCCCTAATGACTATGTTGGTCATCTTTTCATGTGTTCATCCATCACTCATATATCCTCTCCCATGTGGTGTCTGTTCCTATCTTTTGCCTGTATTTTTTAGGTTGTCATTTTATTATTGATTTGTCAGTGCTCTGTATATATTCTGGATACTCTTCCTTTATTGGATACATATATTGCAAACACAATTATTATTCAAAAGATCCCCAGTGACTCTAACAGGAATCTAGGGTTGAAAACCCCTGGTACGCTAAAGATCAGCCCCAGAAGGTCTTTCTTTCTTTCTTTCTTTCTTTTTTAAGATTTTATTCATTTACTTGAGAGAGAGTGAGCAAGAGAGAGTGAGCATGAGCAGGGAGAGGGGCAGAAGAAGAGGGAGAAGAAGATTCCATGCTGAGCAGGGAGCCTGATGCAGAGCTCAATCCCAGGACCCCGGGATCATGACCTGAGCCGAACAGACGCTTAGCTGACTGAGCCACCCAGGCATCCAGGGGTTCCCTATTTCTATGAGTCCCCAAATGTGCCCCCCGCCGGCAACTATGCCTGATGCTTGGTTCTTCAATCCTGTGAATGTACAGGGCTGAGGGGATTTGGGGACTGAGGGGTGCCTCATCGGGCTTCCTCCAGTGGATGTGTCTGGTTTCTCAGATTGGTTCATTTATCTCTTACCCTCTGATGTGAGACCTTAAGTAAGTCTTTCATTGTCTCCACCCTAAAATTTTCCATGTATGAAACTGACCCATTCCAACTACCGGATATAACATACGTTAAAGGGTTAAAGACACATTTTCTCCTGGATGGTGCAAGCTATGTCCTAGGCATAGAAGGAGTGTGACTTTCTGTATCCCCTCCTTGCCATTGTCCTCAGACTGCCTACCTGCTCACTGAAAGGGAGAATCATTCTCTAGTAGCCTTGGCAACCATTTACCAAGGGTCTGGGAGTTGATGCCCTGGTCCTGGTCTTGCTCTCTTTGAATCTGAGGCATACTTGCTGTGCGACTTTGTGTAAAGCAGTTAACCCTTTTGAGCCTTGGTTCCTGTGACTGGTAAAGGAGAATGTAATTTCTTGCTTGTTGTGGGCCGGCATAAAGTAGGTGTTCACAAAGCCATGAGTTCCCTCGAAAGGGGAGCTGGGAAGGCTTGGCTCTGGGAGCAGTGCAGCTGGGCTGTGAGAGGTGCTCTCTGCTTGGGGACTTGCCATGCCCTCACTGTGCCCTGGTGTCACGTATCTGCCCCTTTCCTCCACACACAGTCTAGGAGACCTAGACTGGCCAAGATCCTGCCTGCTCTGTGTCCTCACCCTGCCCTTCTTGGCTAATTTGAACAGAGCATCCAATGAGGGCCCCTAGGCTCTTTAAGCCCAGAGCAGATGGCTGGGAAGCCAGTTCTCTGGGACATACAGTTCCTGACTCACATCTAGGCAGGGGGCCAAGGCCTTCGAAGGGCTGTAGAAAAATGTAACCTTCCATCCTCCCCTCAAGAGCTTGTAGATTTTATTTCCTGCCTCAGGTAGTGCCAAGGAGGAAGGGCAAAGGACCACAAAGGTTAAGATTAGGGGCCCCCAGGGGTCCCTTCTTGGACTGACACCAGGGAGAAGCCTTGACTTCAGCTTTTTGGATAGGTGCCCATGCCGTGTAGGGAGCCTTTCTCTGTGGCTGCAGGAAGGTGCGGGAGCCGAGGAGGAACGCTTTTTATGTGCAGAACGAGTGGGCATGGGGCATCTGGAGAATCCACCAACACTAGGCACTGGCTGGAGCCCATTCATTTCACAGCCATACATGGGTGGTTTTCTCCCAGCACGAGATTTGGAAAGAGAATAGAAAGGGAGTATCCCATTCCTGGGTGTAACTCAGATTGCTCTGTGCTATTTCTGAGTCCTTCCTGAGGCGGGCATAAGACAGAGTCAGTGCTGGCAAGAAGTGTGGCTGGGATGGGCAGGCTTAGACCTCCCCCCTTCCTTGGTTCCTGGTCCCCACTATTGCTTTAGATCTATCACTCCTACCCACGGCCTCACTATAGCTCTCCAACATGCTGTCTATTGCTCTCCTTTGAGACCGGGAAATTGACAAATTCGTCCATCCATCCATTCATCATCCGTCCAAAAGTATTTCCTTATTGGCTACTATATGTAGGCACTGGGCTAAGCTCTGTGAAGCTATAAAGTGGAAAAGACAGATGTGTCCTTCACAGAGCTCACGTGATCATGGGTGAGCCAGAGGTAACCGGGCAGCCACATTCCATGGACTAATCCAATGATAAGGGCAGGGTGAATCACATTGTGTGCCAGAGGATGACTGTTGGGAAGGATTATGGAAGGGCCCTGGAAAACTTGAGCCGAGAGCCAAGCAGTGAAGAGGAGATAGTGAGACAAAAAGGAAGGGAAGAAAGTCTGGGCAGAGGAAACAGCACGCAAACCAAGATTTAAGTGGAAGTGCTTCAGTTTGAGAAGAGTGGTGTGTGTTTGTGTGTGTGTGTGTGTGTGTGTAAGGGGCTGTGGAGAATTGAGTCATAAGGCTGGAGAAGCAATCAGGAGCCAGATTAGGAAGGCCTTGAAAGCCACGGTGAGGAAGCAGGACTTAATTTGGAGGGCAAGGAGGAGGCTTCAAAGGGTTTAGACAGAGCCATGACATGATCAGATCGGTGTCTTTGGAAGATCACTCTGGTTTCTGGGTGCAGAAACAGTGGGGAGCGGGCACAAAGAAGAGCAGGGAGAAAGTCAGGAAGCTATTGCGTGAGCCAGGTGAAAAATGACCATGCCACAGACCAGAACGGTGACAGAGGAGATGAAGAGACGTGTTTGGATTTGGGTTATATTTTGGAGGTAGAGCCAACAGGATCTGGAAAGATGCCTCCCAGTTTCTGACTTGAATGATTTGGGCGGGGGGGTGGGTGGCAGTGCTGTTCATGGAAATGAGGGATACTGAGGGAAAAGACGGGGAGGCTGGGAGATGAGTTCAGTGCCATGTCGATAGAAGATACATCCCTGCAGCCAGTTGGCCATCTAGGTCTGACACTCAGGAAAAAGGATAAGGTTAGAGACAGAACTGTGAGGTTTGGGGAGTGGATGTGGTAGACCAAAAGGAGTGTTAGAAGGCCACGTTTCATGCAGCAGCTTTCTCTTGTCAAATGATTCTCTACCCTTAGGTGCCTGCCTGCTTCTGCTGAAACCCCAGGAGGCAGGTTCAGAAGGCACTTATCAAAGACTGCAATTTAGTGCAAAGACCCTGTGGATAATTCCAGCTCTTGGCTCCCTCTTTCCCCTCAGTTCCTGTCATTTCCACAGCATGTTGGACTGACTTGACTAGCTTCCACGAAGATTTCTCCAGGCCGAGGGCCAGGCCAGCCGCCATTCTTAGGAAGCTCGGTTTCCGGCTCCCCCTGCTGGCAGAGTTGGAGATGACTCGCAGCTGGGCCACTGAGCCCGAGCATCTTCCCCTCACCTCAAAAGAGCGCCAAGAACCTCAGCCCCCATACTCTTCTCCAACCCTCCCCCACAAATCCCACCCACTTTGGAACCCTTGCTAGAAATAGCAGGAGAGGGACGCCTGGGTGGATCAGTGGGTTAAAGCCTCTGCCTTCGGCTCAGGTCATGATCCCAGGGTCCTGGGATTGAGCCCTACATCAGGCTCTCTGCTCGGCAGGAAGCCTGCTTCCTCCCCTCTCTCTCTGCCTGCCCTCTGCCTACTTGTGATCTCTGTCTGTCAAATAAACAAAATCTTAAAAAAAAGAAATAGCGGGAGAAAAGCCTAATTAGGGATCTGGGAGTCACAAATTAAATTCTTCCTGTTTCTAAATTACTTCCCTCTTTTTTGGCTCCAAACTCACCTTTGGTCTCCTTACCCATGAAGACTTCATTTGCTTATTTATACTGTTGGGTCCGTAATCAAAGGAGCGAGACTGATACAAAGCGAAGGTCAAGCAAAGCTTTATTTCGCGCCAAGCATCAAGAATCAAACTGACCGGCCAGGGCCATCTCTTACAAAAAGGCGACCCCTCTCTGCCTTACAGACTGGCTTTTAAGGGCAAAGGCCATGTGGTTGGGCCCGGTCACACACAGGTGGCCAATGAGATTGAAACACAGAGAAAGTTTCACAGTCATGCTAGGTTACACACAGGTGACCAACTGTGTTACAACTGACCCCATAATAGACATTTGAACTATCCTATCACCTTGGTCAGAATTGGCGCCCAAAGGGTGGGGTCCACACACCTTGGTAGCTAGGGAGACAGTATGCACGCCCCACTGATTGGATACCTCCACCTGGCCTGACCCACCCCTGTATTTGGGCTTTGTTACCTGGGACTGGTTTCCGGGACTTGTTTTTAAGTAAGTCCCCTGCAGGGAGTGGTGGCGCCTGGCGGAAGGGGGGTAGGCACAGTTTAAGTTTTACTGCATAAACACCACAATGGCTATTCAACCGAAATGGAGCCGTTTGGGCTAAATAGGCCCTTACAATACCTATCTCCAAAAACACTCTCTGCCATTCTCTGTCCCAGTGAGCAGTGTTGTGCTGACACCCAGTTTACCTCCCTTCTCCTCATATGCAGGAAAGCCATGATCTGTGCTGGAAAAGAGCACTGGGCTGGGAGTCAAGGAACCTAGGTTGAGTCCTGTTTCTGCCACTGATTCAAGGTGTGACCTTGGACCAGTCACTTCCTTCTTTCCCAGGGGCACTTCTCTCACCTGTGACATTGCACTGGACTTCAAAAAAGCCCTTCCAACTCTAGTTTTCTAGGCTTTGCTCCCATCGCCTTAGCCTTTCCAGTTCCTCATGTGTATCGAACTCTCTCCTGCTCCAGGGCCTTTGGTTGTGCTCTTCCCCCTACCTGAAATGCTCTTCCTTTCCCTTTTTTTGTCCCATTAATTCCTCCTTATCCTTCAGCTCTCAGCTCAAATGTTACTTCCTCAGAAAGACCTTCCCAGCCCCTTCAGACTGGGCCAGGTACTTCATCATATGCTCTCAGAACTCCCTGGAGCTCTCCTTCTGTGCCCTCATCGTGGTTTGTAATTTTCCACATGCTTGCATGATCATTATTTCAAGCCCCTCCCCCTTCCCATCAAACTCCAAACTCTTTGACAGCAAGAACCAGTCTGTTTTGCTCACTACCGTATCCCTGGCACCCAGATGCTTGCCCGGCCATCTTGTGAAGGCTCAATACATATCTATTAAATGGATGAATAAGTACATGGGTGAATGAGCCCTTATCTTCACCCATCAGCTGCTTTCTACATCTAATTAGCATCACGTTTAAGAGCGAAGTGTCAAGGGACCCCTGGGTGGCTCAGTCGGTTGGGTGTCTGACTCTTGGTTTTGACTCACGTTGAGCCCCACATCAGGCTCCCCACTCAGGAGGTAGTCTGCTTGTCACTCTTCCACTGGCCCTCCCCTTCTGCCCTTCCCCTGCACTCTTGAGCACCCTCGCTCTTAAATAAATAAATAAATAAATAAATAAATAAATAAATAAAATCCTTTAAAAAAAGGGATCAAAAAGTAGAAAACCAGAGTGCCAGGGTTTGGAACCCAGCTTTACCACCCACAAGCTGTGTACACTTGTATACATTATTCTATCTTACTGTGCCTCAGTTTCCTTACCTATAAAGGGCAGGTAAATAATAGCATACACTACCGGGGATGCCTGGGTGGCTCAGTGGGTTAAAGCCTCTGCCTTCGGCTCAGGTCATGATCCCAGGGTCCCGGGATGGAGCCCCGCATCAGGCTCTCTGCTTGGCAGGGAGCCTGCTCCCCCCCCCCGCCCCCTTCTCTGCCTACTTGTAATCTCTGTCTGTCAAATAAATAAATAAATAAATAAATAATTTTTAAAAATTAAAAAAATGTATTTAAAAAAATTAAAAAAAAATAGCATACACTACCGAACAAGGTTGTTGTGAGGCTGGGAAGACATAATATATGTAAACTGTGTAGAAACAAGGTAGTAATAGCTATTGTTCTGATTCTGCCCCATCCATCCCTTCATTTACCCATTCTGAACTCTCCCTCATTATCTTATTTCCGGTCTTTGAGTACAGGTGACTCAGTGTTATTTGTAGATTAGATAGCAAAGTTTAAAAAAAATTTTTTATTATGGAAAATTTCAAACAAGCAGAGTAGGGAGAAGAGGATAATGAACCTCTGTAACAAGCTTCAACAATTATCAACATTTTGCCACTCTATGCTCATCTTTCCTCCTCTCATTTTTCTCCCACTTGGAGTATTTTAATAGAAACTCCAGATGTCATATAATTTTATCTGAACATACTCCATTATGTTTCTCTAGCAGGTAAGGGCTTTAAAAATATAATACCATTATCACACTTAAACAAATAACAATAATTAGGGAAGGTTTTTTAAACTCCATCCCCGTGAGAGTTGCTGGGGGAATGGGAACCGTCACTCTGGGGTAGATGTGAAATGAGGAACAGCCAAGAGTATTAATGTAAGTTTAGTGCTTTGAACAGGGCCTGATATAGTAGTAACTATTATTTTGATTCTCCTCCATTTTCTCCATTTATCCACTCTAAATCCTCCCCCACCGTCTTGCTTTTTTTCTGGTCTGTGAATGTATGTGACCTTTTACAAATGAGGACTAGGAGTCCAGGGTGGTGAGTTTCCTGGGTCATTGGCACCCCTTGGTGAGAGCTGGGACTCTGGAAGGCACTGAGAAGGGTCCAAAGGAAGTGACTGTGGGACTGAGGAGAGGGAAAGAGGGCTGGAGGACTTAGTGGGTTTAAAGAAGGGGAAGTCCTCTGGCTGCGTGAAAATGGCACAGAGAAAATCCAGTAGCCTAAAGGCAGGCAAGCAGGAAGTTTGGTCCTTTCTTCCTAATATTCAGAGCCTTTGGAGATGACTGACAGATGAGAAGCAGGGAGAGGCAAGCCTGGCTCCTGAGGTAGTTCCTTCTAGCTTTTCTCCACAGCCCACAGAAGGGCAGTTGCCTAAGACAGTAATCAGGGTTTCACTCTGCTTCATTTTGAGTTCTCAGCTGTTCCAAGGATATATAAATGATGATGGTGGACACTGAGCCAAAGGACAACTGGAGATAGACTTCCCTGTACTGGTGGTGAAGACTTTCATGCTCCCATCTCGTTTTTTTTCCCCTTTCTATGGAATTCTCCCCACCAGCCCTTCTTCTCATCACACTCAGACTTTGGGTACCCAGTGCATCTACATGCTCCACCCACCTCAATCCAAACTTGCCTCCAGGAAAAGAAATGATTCAAACCCCTCAACAGGGTAAACAAGCTCTTTCACAAACTCACTTCCCACTGCTTCATCAACCTCATTTCCCACTGCTGTCCATTTCTTTCCAGCAATAGGCAGTGGACACCGTGAGTGAGCACTGATTTTTGTCCATATAGACCTGGTACTGAATTGTGGCTCTGCCGTTTCCCAGCTCTGGAAACTTAGACAAAGTCAGTTTTCATGTCTGAGAATGGGGAGAATAGTATACTAAAACCCCACTTTTTTCCCTTTTTTTCTTTTCTTTTCCTTTTTCTTTTTCTTTCCTTTCCTTTTTCCTTTTTCCTTTCTTTTTTTTTCACTAAAACTTCTTAACAGAAGGCTTAACGCCATATGAAAATATGCCTTAAGGTCACGTGAAACAGGAAAATAGCCCGTATTCTCTTTTTAGAAGGTCTCTTTTTAAACTCCCAATGATCTATAAAATTTACAAAAAGCTTAAAATCCTCTGGACTTGGGGTGGGTATGACTGGGTCAATAGGTGAGTCTTCAAACACTGAATGTTAAAGTTCTGAAGAATCACAATGTCTTTGTTTTTATCAGTACAAGAAGGGCAATATTTGTGGGCCCACAACCTGCTATTTAGGATCCCCCAAGCACGCCACTTAAACTCAGTTACAGGGTTTCCTGCCCCAAGCTCTGAGCTCTGCGTTTCAAAATGACTGCATCCTAGTTGGAGCTTCTAAAGAAATGGTGACATGCGTTACAGCACTACTAATTTCTTTTTTTTTAAGGTTTTATTTATTTATTTGACGACGGAGATCACACAAGTACACAGAGAGGCAGACAGAATGGGGAGGGGAGAAGCAGGCTCCCCGCTGAGCAGAGAGCCCGATGTGGGATTCGATCCCAGGATCCTGGGATCATGACCCGAGCTGAAGGCAACGGCTTAACCCACTGAGCCACCCAGGCGTCTCAGCACTACTAATTTCTTAAATGAGAGCTTTGGCTTGGCTCTTGAAGAGCTTCAGTGTGAGTTTAAGTCACGGGGACCATGGCTCCCAGGGTGTTTGATTTCAAAGAGTGCGCCCTGCCAGGCAATGCAGAGTATGGAATGAAGGGTATTTGGGGGAGAAGGCTCTGGAGAAGGTCTCTGGGGGGTCACTAAAATGACTGAGGTCAAATCAGGCATTTTACTTCCCTCACTAGGACAGCACACGCACAAATGTGCGGAAGCACGGTTTGTATTGGACTAAAAACGCGAGAGACGAGAGGACACAAGCCCAACCCGCTCCGCTGGGGCCAAGACTGCAGCTGAGCTCCGGGGCGCGTAGGCGCAGGCGCACGACCTTCGTGGGCGGGCTCAGGCTTTGGCGCGGAGCGCGGCGCTGCGGATTGGCCAGCTCGGAGGCCGACAGTTGGTTCCGCCTCTCCTCCAGGCGCACAGCGCATGCGTAGGGCGGGAGGGAGCGAAATTCAATCGCCCGCTTGATTTACCTGGAACTCCAGCCGAGGGTCATGGAGGCATCCGGACGGTTTGTGGAAGCCGCGGCCTTAAGTCCAGAGCAGGCCGCCCTTTACCAGAGGTATGTCTGCGCCGCTGGGCGGGTCTAGCTCGCAGGCCCGGACTGGGAGTGGGGGTGGGAAGCCGTCGGACCCTCCCAGAGGCCTGGAGCCTGATGAGATGCGCCCTCGCGTTCTCCCAGTAGGGCGTGGGAATCTGCTCAGATTTCTAAATCGAAAGCCTGAGTAGCCTCCCGTTGCCCCCCGTTTTTTGCCAAATAGCACCCTTAAAAGCCAGAACTTCCACCCATCAAGCCTTTCTCGACTCTTTACAGTACCAAACACCAGGCCTGAGGATAACAGAGATCAGTAGAACATTGACCCTGCCCCCCAAATTGCTTATCATTTGGTAGTGGAAAGGGATAAGGGTAGCGGAAAGGGATAAACCAACAATCGCTATAATGTTTGATAAAGTGCTGCAAGACGTATAGTGGGCAAGGCATTATAAGTAAGGGTAAAGGAGGAAATGGCCAACTACGGCTCCACAAAAGGAGGAGACGTTGGTGTTGAAGAATGAGTGAACGTTCACCATATGGCTAAGGGTGGGGGGTGGGGTGATGTGCGAATGAGATTTAAACCTTTTTTTTTTTTAAGTTGCGATAAAGCAGACACAACGTCAAATTTACCGTCGTCACCGTTCTTAAGCATACAGTTCAGTGGTATTAGATACATTAGTACTGTTGTTAAAGCATCACCCATCCATCTCCAGAACTCTTCATCTTGCAAAACTAAAACCGCCTGTTAACGCCTAACTCCCTGCTCCCCGGGGCCTGGTAAACATCGTTCTAATTTCTGTCCCCTTGAATTTGACTCTAGGGGACCGTCTACAAGTGGAATCGTACGATATTTGTCTTTTGGGAACTGGTTTATTTCACCAGCATAATTTCACCAAGGTTCATCCATACTGTGCCTGTGACAGAATTTCTTTCCTTTTCGGGACTGAATAATATTCCATTGTATGCACATGTCACGTTTTCTTTATCCATTTATCCGTGCTGGACACTTGGGTTGCTTTGCTTTCATCTCTTGACTATTGTGAACAGCTGCTTTGAACATGGGTGTGCAAATATCTTAGAGATCCTGCTTCCACTTCTTTTGGATATCTAGCCAGAAGTGGGATTGCTGGATCAGTGGTAATTCTATTTTTAACTTTTCTAGGGTCTTTTATTGTGGCTGCACCATTTTACATTACCTCCAATAGTGTACAAGGATTCCAATATCTACACTTGTTATATTCTAGTTTTGTCGTGGTTGTTACTAGCCATTCTAATGATAATGAAGTGGTAGTTCATTGGGATTTTTTTTTTTTTTTTTTCATTTTTCTAAGGATTAGTGATGTTGAACATCTTCTCATGCACTTACTGGCCATTTGTATGTCTTTGCAGAAATGTCCATTCAAGGGCACCTGAGTGGCTCAGTGGGTTAAAGCCTCTGCTTTCCGCTCAGGTCATGATCCCAGGGTCCTGGGATTGAGCCCCGTGGCTCTCTGCTCGGCAGGGAGCCTGCTTCCCTTCCTCACTCTCTGCCTGCCTCTCTGCCTACTTGTGATCTCTGTCTGTCAAATAAATAAATGAAATCTTTATCTTTAAAAAAATTATAAAAAAGAAGAAATGTCTATTCAAGCCCTTTTGCCCATTTTTTAGTCAGGTGGGTTTTTTTTTTTTATATATTCTGGATATTAACTCCTTATCAGATAAATGGTTTACAGATATTTTCTCCCATTTGTAGGTTGCCTTTTCACTCTGTTGGTAGTGTTCTTTGATGCACAGAAGTTTTCGATTTTAATGTGGTACAAAGAAACACATTGGGGCAGTGAAATAGTTCTGTCTCCTTTTCAATTAAAAGTATGCTTTAAGGCTGTTAAAAGCTAAAAGGTTTCCTTACAGAGGAGTCAAATCATATCTTTGGACTGTGTTACATGACTTCTTTAAAGAAGATTTGGGGAAAACAGGCCAGTGTAGTGTGGTAGAGTACTAGCTTTAGAGCTAGGCCATTTGGGGTTCAAATGATGGCTCTGCCACCTGCTAGCTGGGAAACCTCAAATGAATCACTTAACTGTTCTGAGACTCAATTTGGAAAAGGGGGAAATAGTAAGGATCAAGCCCTTCAGCTCCCTTCCTTCCTTCCCCCCCACCCCCCAGCAAGTCAGTGCAGTAATTTCCCTACACCACCTCCCACATGGGCACCTGTCTCTTACTTGCTTTCATGTGCTCTTTCCTGACTGAGCCACTGGGTCCCCCATGGTCATCATCATCTGCTCTCACAGTCCCACTTTGCCCTCACAGCCTCCCTATCTCTCATGACCCATCACCTCACAATCTCTTATTTCTCCTATTTTTCTCAATCTCTCCTGTCCTCTTCCAAATCTGCCTGATGTTGAGAGCCCCTTGCACAAAGCATTGCCTTCTCTACCTTCTTCACCCCTCATTGACCTCCTTGGCACACTCCGCTCACAGTCTCTCTGCCCGTCCTCCTCCCTCTCTCATATCTCCCTTTGCTGCCCCTCTGTCCTCAGTTCTCTGCCCCTTCTGTCTAAGAGATGAAAGAAAACTTTGAAACTTGCTCTCACACACTTTCTGCATACACGTGTCCTCTTTGACACACCTCTTTGACACAGTGACTCTGCCACATACTCTCAGTGTCAGTCATCCTCTCCCTTGGTGATGCCCACCTGCCACCTCCTGTCTTGCCCTGCATCCCCCTCTCCCCACATCTGTACTCTCTCTTCCTGTTACCCATTACCTTTCCTTCTGTGTCACCCACCTTTGTCACTCAGTCTCCTTCTCTGACACTCGTATTTTCTGGCTCCCTCTCTCCCATTGTCTCTCTGTCACCCACTACATCTTTCTGTTGCCCCCTTCTCTCTCCTGTCATCTGTCTATTGACACTATTATCTACCTGCCCATACTGTTGTCCATTTTGTCTCATCCACTTACTCTTTCTGCCATCCCACCCTCTTTCTGTTTCTGTCATCCTCCCCCACTGTTGCCCCTTCCCCCTTTCTCTGTCACCCATGACCTCTATCACCCACTCTCTACCTGTCTCTTACCCATTCTGTTACCCCCCCTTATCCCTGTCATCTACTTTCTGTCATCCACTCTTCTCATTCTCACATGCCCTCTTTTGCTCTCAGTTCTGGGTCCAGTCAGGAGGTAGAAACCAGCCAGCATATTAAAACAGGCATTTCAATATAAAGAATCTTAAACTGATAAATGAGTGACTGTAAGAAATAAGGAAACTCCCTATGGTGTCCTTGGGCTAAGGGAGCATGCCCAAGGTAGGACAAACTTGGAAGGGGCTCCCCACCCCAAGGCTGAGGTTCAGCCCACTGTACTGTAGAGCAGTGCTCCGGCTGGCCCAGGCCAGAGTTAGTCTGCGTCCCCTGGCCCTGCAGGAAGCAACCTTCTGGAATGCAGGTGGTGAGCGGGCCATCAGCAAGTCTTGTGTGTATGAGCAGGAGAAGTGGGGGCCCAAGGCACAGGCAGGCTGCTGGGGGAGCGGGTGTCCGTGTGAGAGGGCTGCAAGAAGGTTATCGCCAGGCCACGTGGAGGTGTCAGGGTCATGGGGGGACTGTGTATTCTAGGCCTGCGGTCGCGGGCTACCCCGTGGCCCACTGTGCTGCTGCAGCTGGCCGCTGGAGGAGAACCCCTTCCTCCTGCAGCGTCCCTCAGGCGCCCTCTACTGAGAAAGATGAACATCGTGTTCACTGTACAGGGGAGCTGCTTAAGGGAGTTCTGTCCGTTATCACAGAACAGGTATTGAGGAGTGAATTTGGAACTGAGAGCCAATAAAAGATGACTGGTAGAGTCATACGCCTTCTGTTTATCTCTGTCACCTGCCCTCTTGTCTTATATTGCCCACCTTTTGTATCTCACTCATTGCCTTTGTCACTCTCTTTTTCTGTCACCCATTTGTTTGTACTCTGTTGGCCATACTCTCTTGCCATCACCCATCTGCTGCTCTCTTTCTCAATTCTCTGTCACCCATTTTCTTCTTTCACTCTACTCAAAACTGATTTTGTCAAGGTCACTAATGAGTTCATAAATTGAATGGTCACCGTGTAATCCTCATCTTCCTTGACTTACTAGCGGTATTTGACAGTGTTGCTCACTTCTCCATGAAACGCTTGATTCCTTTGGCTTGCAGGACCCCTGACTCTTCTGATTTTCTTCTTACCTTACAGGTTGCTGCTTCTCAGATTCTGTTGATTCCTCCTCACAGCCTCACTTTTTTTGGTCTAATGTACTTTAAAGTAAATTCTTGGGGTGCCTGGGTGCTTGTGCTCTCTCGCTCTCTGTCAAATAAATAAATAAAATCTTTAAAAAAATAAATTCTCAGACATCACGGCATTC
Organism: Taxidea taxus jeffersonii; assembly: GCA_003697995.1. Lineage (NCBI taxonomy): Eukaryota > Metazoa > Chordata > Mammalia > Carnivora > Mustelidae > Taxidea > Taxidea taxus. The sequence continues at coordinate 19,263 of ML098865.1, forward strand.
CATCCTTCAAATTCTATTTTTTTTTAGTTTATTTATTTGTGTGTGAGAGAGAGAGAGCCAGCAGGTGAGTGTGAGCACAAGTAGGGGTTGCGGCAGGCAGAGGGAGAAGCAGGCTTCCCGCTGAGCAAGGAGCCTGATGTGGGGCTCCGTTCCAGGACCCTGGGATCATGACCTGAGCCGAACGAAGGCAGACGCTTAGCCGACAGAGCCACCCAGGCATCCCACTGACTTTTTTTATTTCTATGCCAATGATCTGGATTAGTCTTATGAATACCTTGTAGTGTCATTAGCTTGTTCTCCTGTCTCCTGTAATTTATTATTTATTTATTTTTTTAAAAAAAGATTTTATTTATTTGACAGACAGAGATCACAAGTAGTCAGGCAGGCAGGCAGAGAGAGGGGAAGCAGGCTCCCTGCCCAGCAGAGAGCTGGAGGCGGGGCATGATCCCAGGACCCTGAGATCATGACCTGAGCTGAAGGCAGAGGCTTAACCCACTGAACCACCCAGGCGCCCCTGTCTCCTGTAATTTAAATTTAAAGGCTGGATGGAATGGATAAAGAAATGTGCTCTACATACACACACACACGGATATTATTCAGCAATAAAAAAGAATAAAATTTTGCCATTTGTGACTAAATAAAATCTTTAAAAAAAAGAAAATATAACACCCCTTAATAAAAACTCAACAGGGGCGCCTGGGTGGCTCAGTGGGTTGGGCCTCTGCTTTCTGCTCGGGTCATGATCTCAGGGTCCTGGGGTCGAGCCTCACGTCGGGCTCTTGGCTCAGCAGGGAGCCTGCGTCCTCCTCTCTCTCTGCCTGCCTCTCTGCCTACTTGTGATCTCTGTCTGTCAAATAAGTAGATAAAATCTTTAAAAAAAAACAACTCAACAAACTAGGAGTACAAAAATAACTTCTTCAGCCTGATCAAAGGTGTCTCCAGAAACTTGAAGCTAGCAATGGTAAACGACCGAAAGCTTTCCATCCTTATATCAGGAACAAGACAGGATGTCTGCTCTCGCCACTTCTATTCAACATTATAATAGATGTTCTATCCAGGGCAAACAGGCCAGAAAGAGGAATAAAAGGCATCCAGATTGGAAAGAAAGAAATAAAACTATCTATATTCACAGATGACATGTACATCTTTTATGTAGAAAGCCTAATGGATCCACAAAAAGAAAAATAAGAGCTAATAAAAGAGTTCTGCAAATTTGCAAGATTTGAGATCAATATTCAGATTCAGTTATATTTTGGCAAGTAACATTCTACAGCTCTTGTTCTGAAATATCAGATATATATAGGAAAATGTATAAAACAAAAATTCAATATAATGAATTATTATTGTAACCATCACCTAGGTAATGGTTTTTAGATTTTTATTTTCATCTTAATAGAAGGTCTTGTCAGCTTTCCCACCAAGGTGGCCTGAAGGTGAATTGAAGGCAGACTTGAGGGTTCAGGACTTCTTTCCAGACAAGCCCAGGTTTGTTCAAATTCTGGAATAAGTGCTTGCTTGGAGCCCCAGAGTTTTGCACTACAGTGCAGCGGTTAACCAGATAACCTTGGGTTGGTAGTCTGGGGACTAGAAGTACTGAAGGTCCCTACTCGAAAAGAACATACTATTGGTCCTGGAGAATTTTTCATTTTTAGTTAGACTATCTGAAAGGGCCGGTCAGGATGTGAGCCTCCAAATGCTCTCCCAAATGATGAAGCCATTTCCTGCTGAGGACCATTGGCTGGTATGATCCATCTGGGTGCCAAAGCACATCTGCTGGGCCAGAAGAAAGATAATTTTGGTTTTGACATAATTATTAATTAGCTGGTTTTTTCCCGGAGTAATTAGCCAGCAAGTTCAGCTGCTTTCTGAGGGCATATTGTTCACATGTAAGAGGATGCTGTTTTGGGGCGCCTGGGTGGCTCAGTGGGTTAAGCCTCTGCCTTCGGCTCAGGTCATGATCCCAGGGTCCTGGGATCGAGCCCCGCATCGGGCTCTCTGCTCAGCGGGGAGCCTGCTTCCCTTCCTCCTCTCTCTCTGCCTGTCTCTCTGCCTGCTTGTGATCTCTGTCAAATGAATAAATAAAATAAAAAAAAGAGGATGCTGTTTTCCTGTGTATTCTGGCAGAAGCATATTTGCCCCATTCAACCAAAATTTTCAGGCCTGAGTAACAGAGAAGCAGGACTAGATCCCTGCTTGCCTTTGTGCACTTTGAAATCAGTCTTGCTCTCCCTGCCTGTTTGCTGTCTCTTTATGGCAGGATATAAAGGACCTGAAAGAGCACAGAGAACCTTGGATCTCTTTGGGACCATGTGGGTTGGTCCAGATAGCTCTCATCTGTGGAATCCAAAGCCAGTGACACATAATGAATACTATAGAAAACTTTTTTCTATAGTAAAAACTATATAAAAGGTTTTACTTTATCTATAGAAAACTCTCTTTAAGTGATTGGTCTTATAGGTGAAACAGAATATGTAGATGGACAGTGTTGTTTTTATTTTGCTTGTTTTAAGATTTTATTTATCCATATTTTGCGGGAGAGAGAGAGAAAGCATGAGCAGGGGAAGGGCAGAGGGAGAAGCAGACTCCCCACCAAGCAAGGAGCCCAATGAGGGACTTGATCCCAGGGCCCTGGGACAGGTCCCTGGGATCATGACCTGAGCCAAAGGCAGATGCTCAACAAATTGAGCCACCCAGGTGCCCTAGAAGGACAATGTTAAGCTCCAAACCAAATCTTGTGTAGGTCCCTATCCAAATAGCCATATGCCTACTATTTTTTTTAATTAATTTGACAGACAGAGATCACAAGTAGGCAGAGGCAGGCAGAGAGAGAGAGGAGGAAGCAGGCTCCCTGCCAAGCAGAGAGTCCGATGCGGGGCTTGATCCCAGGACTCTGGGATCATGACCTGAGCTGAAGGCAGAGGCTTTAACCCGCTGAGCCACCCAGGCGCCCCAGGCCTACTATTTTTTAGGAGGAAGCATTTGGAGAGAACCAGCCAAAGCCAATGGCACCTCTAGCTGAAATAAGCCAGAGGTCACAAAGTGGCAGCCCAGGAGCCATGTTCAGAGATAAGTTTTATTTGTTTTGCCCAGTGTTTTTTCTTTTTAATATTTTATTTATTTATTTGAGAGAGCACAAGTGGAGGGTGAAGGGCAGAGGCAGAGGGAGAAGCAGATTCCCTGCTAAGCAGGGAGCCCAAGGTGGGACTTGACCCCAGGACCCAGGATCATGACCTGAGCCAAAGGCAGACACTTAACTGACTGAGCCACCCAGGCGCCCTGTGCCCAGTGTTTTCTTTTAAACTTATGCATTGGTGGGGCTCCTAGGTGGCTCAGTGGGTTAAACCTCTGCCTTCGCCTCAGGTCATGATCCCAGGGTCCTAGGATCAAACCCCACATCGGGCTCTCAGCTCAGTGGGGAGCCTGCTTCCCCCTCTCTTTCTGCCTGCTTCTCTGCCTACTTGTGATCTCTGTCAAATAAATAAATAAAATATTAAAAAAACAAAACAAAACTTATGCATTGGTTACCATTTAAAAATCAGGAGAAATCCCATAAAAATCCAAGTTAGATAGGTTAGAAAACAAAGAGCAACTTCAGAGGTGCCTGGGTGGCTCAGTCGTTAAGAGTCTGCCTTTGGCTCAGGTCATGATCCCAGGGTCCTGGGATCGAACCCCACATCAGGCTCCCTGCTCAGTGAGGAGCCTGCTTCTCCCTCTCCTACTCCCCTTGCTTTCGCTCACTCTCTCACTGTTTCTTTCTCTGTCTATTAAATAAATAAATAAAGTCTTTAAAAACAAGGAACAACTTCAGTTGCTTTGCATGTGAAGCAAAGTTTTACTGGGTTTGGGTCTTTGCATTCGGTTCCATATCCCATTATATTCCAGAAGAATATCATAGGGAATGTTCCAAAGGACCTTCCAGAACCTGGTGTTTGTCTCTATATAATCTTTTTATATATCCTTTAAAATGATCCTTAAAGGGAATCATGTTCTAGGGATGCAATTTCAGATACACTCATGAAAATATAAAGATGTTTTATTGTTCCTTGCTATGAAATGAAAATCTCTCTTCTGGGTTGACAGTTTTGCATCTCAGTAGTTTTTTAACATATTGGAACCTCATGTGTTAAGTGACCTTTAAGTAGTTATGAAATTGGTAAATGAAAATAAAAACTGGCCTTCTTCCATACTCTGGCACTGTTTTTCTCCTTGTTCTGCTTGAGAGGAGTTTCTTTCTCCTAAACTGGTTACTCTTCCCTTGTCCCTTGGCTCCCAAGCAGGCCTGGCTTCTCTCCATGCCTAAGAAGAACAGGGGAGTGATATTGGGAGAAAAAAAAATTTGATCCCATGAAGTGTTAAGTACTCCAGATCATTAGGCATCCTGTGTGTTAGAGATGGACACATGATTGCATTAGCAGTAAAAAATGACATTCTTCCTTTCAAGCCCTGGAAAATGGAAGTGATCGGAGGCTGAGGGGCTAAGTCAAACTGTATTACAGAAAACACTGTAGTCTTGTAAATAACCAGATATCCAGGGTGGTGCTGTAATAGGCAGATTTCATCCCCCACCCCCAGTTCCATTATAGGGTAAGAATACTGTCCTGGGTTCGACTTCACTGGAGGAGCAGACAGGGTAGAGGGGAAGAGCTGAGATGTTGTATTAGACCCACAAACTCAGGTGGAACAGGGACTGTGAAGCAGCCTGGCTGACAGGTTGGGCGTTCAGGCAGATAACACAAACAGATAGATTGGTGGTAGTGGGGCTTAAGTAAAGGTAATTTTATTTATTTTTTTAAAAATATTTTATTTATTTGTCAGAGCACAAGTAGGGGGAGTGGCAGGCAGAGGGAGAAGCAGGCTCCCCTCTGAGCAGGGAGCCTGATGCAGGGCTTAATCCCAGGACCCTGGGATCATGCCCTGAGCTGAAGGCAGACATTTAACTGACGGAGCCACCCAGGTGCCCCAAGTAAAGGTAATTTTATTTTTTTAAGATTTTATTTATTTATTTGTCAGAGAGAGAGAGGGAGAGAGAGCGAACAAGCACAGGCAGACAGAGTGGCAGGCAGAGGCAGAGGGAGAAGCAGGCTCCCTGCCGAGCAAGGAGCCCGATGTGGGACTGGATTCCAGGACGCTGGGATCATGACCTGAGCCGAAGGCAGCCGCTTAACCAACTGAGCCACCCAGGCGTCCCTATTTTTTTATTTTTTTAAATTTATCTTTTTAAAAAGATTTTATTTATTTATTTGACAGAGAGAGATCACAAGTAGGCAGAGAGGCAGGCAGAGAGAGAGGGAGGGAAGCAGGCTCCCTGCTGAGCAGAGAGCCCGATGTGGGGCTTGATCCCAGGACCCTGGGATCATGACCTGAGCCCAAGGCAGAGGCTTTAACCCACTGAGCCACCCAGGCGCCCTAGTAAAGGTAATTTTAGAGTAGTTAGATTTGCAGAAATATTCCAGATAGAGAGCAGAGGGTTCCCATGTAGCCCACACCTAGTTTCCCCTCTTGTTAACATCTCACATTAGTATGGTACAGTACTCACAGTCAGTGAACCCAATACCAATACATTATTATTAATTAAACCCATCATTTTAGACTTCCCTAATTTCATGTAAGTTCTTTTTCCGTTTCAGCATCCTATCTAAGACACCACTTTACGTTCAGTCATCTGTCTCCTTAGGTTCTTCTTGTCTGTGACAGATTCTTGGGCTTCCTTTGTTTTTGATGACCTTGACAGTTTTGAGGACTGTTGGTTAGGTATTTCTAGAATGTTCTGTCAATTGGGATTTGTCATTGTTTGTCATGATTAGACTGGGGTTTTTGGTTTTGTGGGCAAAGACTACAGAGATAAATTGCCCTTCTCATTGAATTGTTATCAGGGGCACATACTGTTAATGGGATAGATCATTGTTGATATTGACTGTAATCACTGGGCTGAGTTACCGTTTGCCAGGTTTCTCCTCTTTAAAGTTACTTGTTGTGCCCTTTCCCCCCCTCTCTGCCCCACCATAACTTTCCACACTATCCTTTTTTTTAAAAAAATATTTTAATTATTTATTTGTTAGAGACAGAGCACAAGCAGGGGGAGCAGCAGGGAGAGGGAGAAGCAGGCTCCCCACTGAGCAGAGAGCCCAATGCAGGACTCTGTCCCACAAACCCGGGATCATGACCTGAGCTGAAGGCAGACACTTCACCGACTGAGCCCCTTAGGTACCCCCACAGGCCACAGACCAGTGGTCAGAGCTGGAATAACCTGAGCAACAAAATAAAGTAGTATTGGATTAGAACCCAAAATATAAAATAAATGAATCCACACTGTTAAAAATGAGTGAACAAAAAAATAGGCAAATCTCTGCCCTCAGGGCATGATTCCTACTCCTTAAATGTGTCCTGCATACTAACATCCTCCCAAAAAGCACAGAGTGGGGATACCTAGGGGGCTCAGTCGGTGAAGTGTTCGTGGGATAGAGTTTCTGTGTTAAAACCTGGGTTTATACTGATGTCTCTAACTCTGATCCATTACCACATGGATCATTCTGTCTCCTCTTGCTTCTCCATTCTAACAGGTGAGAACCCTGGCTTCCACTATCCACCATTCATTTACTTAATTATTCAGTTCTTATTTATTATTTATGTATTTGAGAGAGAGAGAGAGAGAGAGCATGAGCACAACTTATGGGGAGAGGGACAAGCAAACTCCCTGCTGAGCAAGGAGCCCAATGTAGGACTCATCCCAGGACCCTGGGATCATGACCTGAGCTGAAGGCAGATGCTTAGCCCACTGAGCCACCCAGGTGTTTTTCCATGTATAACTTTTTTGAGGAACCAACAAACTGATTTCCAAAGCAGTTGCACCATTTTACATTCCCACCAGCAGCATCATGAGAGTTTCAATTTTTCTACATTGTCACTAACTTGGTATTTTCTTGCCTTTTTATTCTAGTCATCCTCATGGGCATAAAGTGGGTATTTCATTGTGGTTTTGGTTTGCATTTCCCTGATGACTAATGATGTTGAGCATTATGTTGTGCTTATTAGCCATTTGTAGATCTTCTTTGAAGAAATGTCTCTTCAGATCCTTTGCCCATTTTTAAATTGTGTTTGTCTTTTTAAAAAGATTTATTTATTTTAGAGAGTGTGTGTACATGAGCAGGGGTGGGAGGCCGAGGGAGAGAGAATTTCAGATTCCCTGCTGAGCCCACCACAGGACTCCATCTCACCACCCTGAGATCATGATCTGAGCCAAAAATCAAGAGTCAGTTGTTTAACCCACTGAGCCACCCAGATGCCCTTGTGTTAATTCTTTTAATTATTGAATTGTAAGATTTCTTCATATTTTTTAGGTCTAAATCCTTTATCAGATACATGATTTAAAAATATTTCTCCCAATCTTTGGGTTGTCTTCACTTTCTTGATGGTATCCTTTGAAACATAAGTTTTTCATTTGGTGAAGCCCAGTTTATTTTTCCTTTGGTTCCTTGTGTGTTTGGCATCATATCTAAGAAAGCATTGCCAAATACAAGGTTGAAAAGATTTATGCCAATATTTTCTTCTATGGTTTTTGTAGTTTTAGCTCTTATGTTTAGATCTTTGATCCATTTTGAATTAATTTTTGTGTATGGTGTGAGGTAGGGAACCAGTTTCATCCTTTTGCACATGATAATTGGTCAAAAAGACTATTCTTTCCTCAGTGAATTATTTTGGCATCCTTTCAGAATCAGTTCACTATAAACCACTGGAGAATTTTCAGCAGAGGAATGACATGATTTCTTTTACGTTTTTGTTTCTTTTACATTTTAAGACAGTATCACTGTATAGATATATGCTGTATAGAGAATGCATTAGAGGGGCCAAGAGTGGATGTACAGAGATCAGTGAATAGGAAGTTGCCATTACCCAGGCCAGAGATGATGGTGACTTGAACCACAGTAGTAGTAGTGGAGATGGAGGCACAGGTTATACTTGGGAAGTAAAGTTAGTAAGGTTTGGGGATTGTTTGGCTGTGGGAAGAGGTGATTAAAAGAGGGGAGGGGTTAAGGATGACTCATGTGAATTAAAGTCAAGGATGATCTTCAGATTTCTAGCTTGTACATCTAAGTTGATGGTAGTATCAATTTACTACCATATGAATGGTGGGGACACATGTTTTTAGAGGGGAAATAATGAGTTTAATTTGGGATTAATTGAATTTGAGGTACCTCTGAGATGTTTTCAAATGGAGATGTCTGGAAGGCAGCTGGAATGTGGGTCTAGACTAGAGTTTGTGGGCAAGCCCTGGAATGGGGAGAGTGATTTCATGAGCACATTAGATGGGGGTGGAAAGACAGAAGAGAAAGTAAAAGGATGAGAAGGCCCACGCCTATTGGAAGAATAGGAGCTCAAGGACACAGAAGAAATGGCCAGTGATGGGGGAGGAAACCAGGAGGAATCTAGAGGAATCCAGTGGAAGGAGGGAATTTTGAGGGAGTGATCATTAGTGTCAGATGTATCACAGAGGTCCAGAAAAATAAGGACTGAGAAATGAGTGCCCATGTATCTTTCCCATTTCCACGCTCCTACGATTTGGGTTGGCTGCTTGATTTTACAAGAAAATATCACTCCATACTTATTATGGGTGGCATTTTTTCTTAAATACCATGGAACCAATAACCTTTGCACATACATTTCTCACAAGCAGTGCCTGAAGTTGTTGCTGGCGGTGTCTGGTGGGTGTGTGTCTTAAGTGATGTCAGCTTTCATTGGCATCTTCTGTGCTAATCTTTCCCATCCTGAATTGAGGATATTAAGAGCCCAACTGCAGTTCCGATTCCAAAATGGACGCTAAAGTGTTCTTAGATTGAATGTTCAATCTGTTTCCTTCCTCTTTAATCGCTCTCTCCCTATATCTATATCTTTTATTTACCTTTTTTTTTTTTAAACAGATATGTGAAAGAGGCCAAAGAAGCAACTAAGAATGGGGATCTGGAAGAAGCTTTTAAACTTTTCAATTTGGCAAAGGACATTTTCCCCAATGAAAAGGTGAGGAGCAGAATCCAAAAAATACAGGAAGCCTTGGAGGAGTTGGCAGAACATGGAGATGATGAATTCACAGATGTGTGCAACTCTGGCCTGCTGCTTTATCGGGAACTGCACAACCAACTATTTGAGCACCAAAAGGAAGGTGTAGCTTTCCTCTATAGCCTATATAGGGATGGAAGAAAAGGAGGCATCTTGGCAGATGATATGGGATTAGGGAAGACTGTTCAAATCATTGCTTTCCTTTCTGGTATGTTTGATGCTGCACTTGTGAATCACGTGCTGCTCATCATGCCAACTAATCTCATTAGCATGTGGATAAAAGAGTTTGTTAAGTGGACTCCAGGAATGAGAGTCAAAACCTTTCATGGTCCGAGTAAGGATGAACGTACCAGAAACCTCCGTCGAATTCAGCAAAGGAATGGCGTCATTATCACCACATACCAAATGTTAATCAATAATTGGCAGCAGCTTTCAAGCTTGAATGGCCAAGAGTTTGTGTGGGACTATGTCATCCTTGACGAAGCACATAAAATAAAAACTTCATCCACTAAGTCAGCGATATGTGCTCGCGCTGTCCCTGCCAGGAATCGCATCCTCCTCACAGGAACCCCAATCCAGAATAATTTACAAGAACTGTGGTCCCTGTTTGATTTTGCTTGTCAAGGGTCCCTGCTAGGAACATTAAAAACTTTTAAGATGGAGTATGAAAATCCCATTACAAGAGCACGAGAGAAGGATGCTACCCCAGGAGAAAAAGCCTTAGGATTTAAAATATCTGAAAACTTGATGGCAATCATAAAACCCTATTTTCTCAGGAGGACTAAAGAAGAGGTACAAAAGAAAAAGTCAAGCACCCCAGAGGTCAGACTTAGTGAAGAGAATCGAGATGTTGGTGCCATTTGTGAAATGCCTTCTCTTTCCAGGAAAAATGACTTAATTATTTGGATACGTCTCGTGCCTTTACAAGAAGAAATATACAGGAAATTTGTGTCTCTAGATCATATCAAGGAGCTATTAATGGAGACACACTCACCTCTGGCTGAGCTAGGTGTCTTAAAGAAGCTGTGTGATCATCCTAGGCTGCTCTCTGCACGGGCTTGTCATTTGTTGAATTTAGGGTCTGAGCACTTCTCTGTTCAAGGTGAAAGTGAAGGGGAAGATTCCTCAGATGTGGGCCCCATTGATCAGATAACTGACGATACACTGATGGAAGAATCTGGAAAAATGATATTTCTGATAGAGCTGCTGAAGCGACTGCGAGATGAACGGCATCAAACTCTGGTGTTTTCCCAGTCAAGACAAATTCTGAACATCATCGAACACCTCCTAAAGAATCGGCACTTTAAGATACTGCGAATCGATGGGACAGTTACTCATCTTGTGGAACGAGAAAAAAGAATTAACTTATTCCAGCAAAATAGAGAGTACTCGGTTTTTCTGCTTACCACTCAGGTAGGTGGTGTTGGCTTAACACTGACTGCAGCAACCAGAGTGGTCATTTTTGACCCGAGCTGGAATCCTGCAACTGATGCTCAAGCTGTGGACAGAGTCTACCGAATTGGCCAAAAGGAAAATGTTGTAGTTTATAGGCTGATTACTTGTGGGACTGTAGAGGAAAAAATATACAGAAGACAGGTTTTCAAGGACTCACTAATAAGGCAAACTACTGGCGACAAGAAGAACCCTTTCCGGTATTTTACAAAACAAGAATTAAGAGAGCTCTTCACCATTGAGGATTTTCAGCACTCTGCAACCCAGCTGCAGCTTCAATCTTTGCATGCTGCCCAGAGGAGATCTGATAAGATACTAGATGAACATATTGCCTACCTGCACTCTTTGGGGATAGCTGGAATCTCAGACCATGACTTGATGTACACACGTGATCTGTCTGTTAAAGAAGAGCTCGATGTGATTGAAGAATCCCACTATATTCAACAAAGGGTTCAGAAAGCTCAGTTCCTTGTGGAATTAGAATCTCAAAATACAGAGCTCTTAGCGGGAAGACGAAGAGCTGGAAATGAGGGGACTTGGCTGACAGAACCCCTCTTTCCTTCTCAAGTGAAGAAGAAATGCCCTGAACTGAATAAACCGCAGCCTCGGCGCTCACCACTTCTACCTACTTATCATACCCAGGAAGAAGAAATAAGTTCCCACATGGCGAGTGTCATCATTGATGATCTGCCCGAAGAGAGTGAGAATCAAGGTGACTCCAGCATAAAGATGAATGTTACTGTCTCGCAAGATGGTAGTCACTCCCCTGAAAGGACATCCGATGCTGGTTCTGTAGCTACTTTACCTGAGGGGTGTAGGAGTGTAGATGAAATCTGGACCAACTCGTTGGGAATGGTTCAACAAACAGAGGCATTGCGAGAGGGGCCAACGTGGGGGACGCTGCAAGAGAACCCTCTGGGAGATTTTAACTCTCTACCGAGCAAAGCAGTCAGAGCTGATCTGGGGCCAGATCTGGAGCAACCAAACGCTGCTGAGATGTTACCACACTGCAACCCCTGGCCCGTGAGTGCCATGACCCTTGAAAGTCAAAATACAGAACCTAACGCATCTGTAATTAGAAGAGCTGATGGCGACTTGTCAGCATTCCACAGTGCGCTGCAGGACACTCAAGCAAATGTGGCCCAGTTGGAAGAGGAACGTGTAGCCTCCTCATCGCAGTATGCATGTGATTTCAATCTTTTCTTGGAAGACTCTGCAGACAGCACACAAAATCTTTCCAGGCAGTCTTCGCAGCACGCTGAGGATGAAAAGAGCTTGTGTGGTTCTGCAGCTCATTCTCAGGCAGAGCTTGAGTGGGACAAAGCACATCTCAGTGTGTATCTTTTGGAGACCGATGATGAGCCGGAAGAAGTAGTGGGTAACATGAGAGGCAGAAGGAAAGCCAGAAGGATCATTTCAGATGGTGAAAATGAAGACGATACTTTTAAAGATACTTCAAGCACAGATGCACTCACCACCTCTCCCTTTCTGTTCTTACCTACGAAACAGTTCGATGCTTCGACTCCCAAAAGTGACATCAGTCCCTCAGGAAGGTTCTTCTCACCGAACATCCCTGATAGTATAAGTAAGTCTGTCCACCCTAGACGATCCCTGGCTTCTAGGAGGTCTCTCGTCAATGTTGTTTTAGACCATGTGGACGATATGGAGGAAGGGCCTGACAGCAGCAGTGGAGCAGAGGCTGCAGCAGATGATTCGGAGGAAGGAGCAGAGGAGAGCAGTGGCGAAGCCTCAGAGAGCATAGAAGGGCCTCCTGGCGAAACGCTGCCTTCAGAGAACGAGTTCAGCAGGTTAACTAGCCCTCCTGGTGACTCCGAGCCTTTGTCCAGCGGGCAGTCGCTTGATTCTCCCCAGGAGGAGGCAGCGGAGGCTGGGACTGACTACGAGACTCTTGTAATCCGTGGGAAAGACTTGAAAGAGCGTGGGCAAATACAGGAGGCCTTAAACTGCTTCGTGAAAGCGCTTGACATAAAAAGTGCCGACCCAGAAGTCATGCTCATGACGTTAAATTTGTATAAGCAACTTAATAAAACCTGAGACTAACCTGTGTGTTGGTAAAGTGAAATGCTGAGTGTGAATGCATGCATTCCTGTGACTGGGGTCTTGGGCATGAAGCATTTAGGCTTGAGGTGAGAGAGGTCTTGAAAAGCAAGGTTTTGTTTTTCTTTTTGTTATTTATTTAATCTATCTATCTATTTATTTATTTATTTGACAGACGGAGATCACAAGTAGGCAGAGAGAGAGGAAGGGAAGCAGGCTCCCTGCTGAGCAGAGAGCCCGATGCGGGACTCGATCCCAGGATCCTGGGATCATGACCTGAGCCGAAAGCAGAGGCTTTAACCCACTGAGCCACCCAGGTGCCCAGCAAGGTTTTGTTTTTAACTGTTCTGTACATTCAGCCTTTACCCCATACTCGTTCCTACCTCCCCCGCTCCATACATACATTCTGGAATTCTGAACACTAGGTTAATACCGCGTTCCTTGAACAGTCCTAACCTTTTTCTTTTAGACACACTTGATACACTCAACTCTGTTATATCTACAAAAGTTTTTGTGAAGTTATTCTGGCCATTCTTAATTTTATTTTGGAAGGGGTCACTTCTGTCCAGGTAAGAACAGTAAAGTTACTCTTCTCAAGTGCTTCCTTTTCCATTCACTTTCTTTCCCTGAGATGGCACGAGCAAATGCATACAGAAGTTCCTGAGTTGAAGCAGGAGCTTACTAGAATTCTAAATCTAAGACTGGCTTATTACGGTGCGATTTCATGCCCTCGGCTTTACTATGTACAGCAGAAGGCTGGGCTTGGGTCCCTGGGGCTAGGCTCTGTTCTCCCTGGCACCCTATTCTGGAGTCACTTTGCTGCCAGCTTCTCCATTCTTCACTCACCACCAGCTGTGCTCTGTCCCAGGCCAGCGCATTGTGTCTTTGGGTGGTGGACTGAGAAGGAATTTGGTTGCCTCTCAGAAACCCCAAGCCCAGTGTAGCACTCTGCACCCCGTACTCAAGACTGGGAGCTAGCATCCGTGGAGTACCTCCCGTGTACTGGTTACACTACACAGGTTTCTTGTTTAATCCTCGCCATCATCCTTCAAGTTTGATGGTGGCATTTACATTGTTTTAGTTGAGGAAACTAAGGCTCAATGTGGCTGTGACCCACCCAAGATCACATAGCAGGGGGTGAAATAGATTTTTTTTTAAAACCATGTGTTACCTAGTGGAACATTATAATAAACTGTCTTTGCTGCACGGAATATACTGAACTGTTTTTACTGACAACACTTCGGACCCCAAATCTGTGGAGGTTTTCCAAACCACACAGCCCCTCCGGTCCTCTGCAGATAGCCACTGGGTGTCCCACAGTCCCACTCAGTTTGGACACTACCTGGAGTTAGGGTCAGACTCCACAGGTTTAAGGGCTCACTCGCATAAAACTGCCCTTGCTTCCGGTGCCAGTTGCTAGTACTGGGTCCCCCTGTCATCCATACTTCCGCCCAGCATGGCTACAAATTGAGGATTCCCCTGACTACCTTCAGGTTCAGTAATTTTCTAGAACAGCACACAGAGCTCAGGAAAATGTGTCATTCATATATATATATATATATATATATATATATATATATATATATAATTTAAATGTATCAGTTGGGGGCGCCTTGGTGGCTCAGTTAAGCATCTGCCTTCAGCTCAGGTCATAGTCCCAGGGTCCTGTGATCAAGCCCCACATCGAGCTCCCTAGGCAGGGTGCCTGCTTCTCCCTCTGCCATTCCTCCCACTGTGCTCTCTGACTCTATCTCGCTGTCAAATAAAATCTTTAAAAGTTGATCAATAAATATATGAATTGTATATAAAAAGTTTAAAAACTACAGTTAACCCTTCAACAATGGGTCAGCGGTATCAACCTCCCCACACAGTCGAAAATCTACATACAACTTTTTTTAAAAAAGATTTTATTTATTTGAGAGATCACAAGTAGGCAGAGAGAGAGGGGGAAAGCAGGCTCCCTGCTGAACAGAGAGCCTGATTCAGGCCTTGATCCCAGGACCCTGAGACCATGACCTGAGCCAAAGGCAGAGGCTTAACCCACTGAGCCACCCAGACGCCTCTACATACAACTTTTGACACCTCAAAAATTAACTACTAGTAGCCTACTATTGGCCGCAAGCCTTACTGATAAACAGTTGAATAGCATATTTTTCATGTTATCTGTATTATATACTATTTTCCTACAATAAAGTAAGCTAGAGAAAAAGTTAAGGAAGTCATAAGGAAAATACATTTATAGTACTATACTATGTTTATCAAAAAAAAAAATCTGGGGGCACCTGGGTGGCTCAGTGGGTTAAAGCCTCTGCCTTCGGCTCAGGTCATGATCTCAGGGTCCTGGGATCGAGCCCCACACTGGGCTCTCTGCTCGGTGGGGAGCCTGCTTCCCCTCCCCCCCCCTCCTGCCTCTCTGCCTACTTGTGATCTCTGTCAAATAAATAAAAAGAATCTTTAAAAATAAAGAATTCAGGGGTACCTGGATGGCTGTTGATTAAGCATCTGCCTTCGGCTCAGGTCATGATCCTGGGGTCCTGGGATCGAGCCCCACATCGGGCTCCCAGCTCAGCAGGGAGCCTGCTTCTTCCTCTCCCTGCTGCTGTGTCTCTCTCTCAAATAAAATAAAATATTTTAAAAAAATTAAACAAATAAAAGAGTTCATATTGAATGGCCATTATATTAGTGTATAGTATTAAGACAATGGAGCGAATCACTGTCCTGGCAAATCCAAGTTGGCTAACAGAAAATAAGTATCTAGGAACTTATTTTGATTTTCATATGCTAATCCATCTATTCGATGTCCAACTCAATGTGTGAATAGTGTGAACTAGTATTTGGCTCCCCTAGA
>ML098866.1:0-26250 GCA_003697995.1 Taxidea taxus jeffersonii
CTCGGGTTCGCTTTCGGGAGCTTTTGTTCCCTGAACGCTTTCCGTAGAGTCCGGAGGACGGGAATGACAATGGCGGCCTCCCAGTCTCCGGTTCGGAGGAGCCGAGAGCTCGGGGCCCCAGTCTTCAGTGCGCCTTCAGAGAAAAGCGTTTAATCCCTCCGGTCTCCCCAGCCCACGTTTGCACCCGGAGACTGCGCTCGGAGAAAATCACGCGTCATCAGTCCCGTGTCACTGGCTTCTGGGAGCTCCGAGCTCACCCAGCCTGTGACCAAGCGTCTCTGTCTCTGGCAGAGTCCCACCTGGAGTCTCCGAACCCCGTAGATCCCTGAGCTCTCCCGGGTCGGAGTCTCCCCGGATCTTGTGGGGACCCCTCGCACAGAGCACCGGCCAGTGCCACAGAGCACCGATCCGTGTCACAGACCACTAGGAAACCTCGGCTCTGTCTCCGCAGCGGCTTCCCCGCTCTCATACCTGTGAGCTCTGCGACACTCAGACACCCCCGATCCTTCTGTGACCCCGCGGGACCTGAGTCCACACTGTCCCCGTGAGGTCTTCCCCCCAGTTTAGCCTCTGGAGCGATGTCCCTCCGTGGAGCAGACTTTTAAAAGTCCCGATCTTGTGCTCCATTGCTCCGCCGCGTGCCGGGAGCCGGCCCCTCCCCCCGCGTCTATCTTCCTGTCGCGTTGGATTCACTTCTCCGCTGGTCCTACCTTTCAAGAAGTGGTCGATTTTCTGTTTCTAGAATTGTTGTTCTTCTTCTCTTCGATCTCCTGTTGGATTCGTAGGTGTTCGGAATGGTGTGATAGGCGATCTAGCTGATCTCCTGCTGCCTGATGTCGTCTCAGCTGCTACTTCTCCGCCATCTTGACTCCTCCCCCCTGTGCTTTATTTAATATCTACTGTTCCAAGTATTACGCCAGGTCGTATGTAATCTTTGTACCGACTCAGAGACGGGGGTACTGTTATCATCTCCAGTTTTACAGAGAAACTGAAGTTCAGAGAGTGGAGGCAGTCTAGCCAAGGTCACTGGAAGTGGCAGAGCTGAGATTTGAAGCAGGGTCAGACTCTTTTCTTCGACTACCCAATCTATCTCTTCTTTATGATGGCCTTTCCCAACCTCAGTGATGGACTGGTCACCCGTTAGGGGGGTAGCCTCTGCCTGGCTCCCACTGTGCTATGGTCAGCTTTTCAGGTATTTTGGTGGCCACATGTGACCTCCTGTCTGCTGACTGATCTTAGAAGCTGCTGGAATGAGGTAAGAATACGTGCGGCTGCTTGGGCTGCTTCCATTCCCTGACTTGGAGCTTCCAGGTTTCAGAAGGGTCTGGATCTTCCTTAGAAACAAATGTCTCTGCTTTGTCATGTCAGTCCCACCTCATCTACAGGCTGTTCCAGAAATTTCAGTGTATAACATCTGGATTTGGGAAGCAGCAGCCTCCTTGGTTAAAGGGGAGGGAGACAGCTGTTTCCGAGTCGGCTGGGAGATAGCTCAGAGGACCAAGCAGAGACCGTGAAGGTTTGGGTACCTTGTAGCTTTGGTGGCAGTTTGGGGATATTTCCAGGTAGTTGTCTGCTGGCTGGGAGAGCACTTTTTCCTCCCCTCACCCCACCCGTCTAGTCGTATAGGGGATCTGGCCCAGACCCATCACTGTGCAGCTGAGGGGCCAGAGGGACACGAACGGGCAGTGCGTCTCACCCGGAGTCACACAGGGTGGGATTCATGTCTGAACGAAGCCTCGGGGCTTTTGATACAATGTCCCGGGTTGGGAAACTTTCTTGGCCCTCAGTGCAGACTACCCTTTCTCATCAGATAATCTTTGCAAGAGACAGGCCTTTTATTTTCGGTCAGGCTGTAAGGGCTTGGAAGACAAAAAGCACATTTTCTAATTGATTTTGGACTCTCTACCATGACTCGCACCTAGTTGGCCCTCAGCGGGGAATTGGTGGCTTGACTGCGTCGGCCTTCTCCTCTCCTGACCCTTATTCTGCAGGACCCCTGGCCTCTCTGCATGTCATTGTCCTTGGCAGGTGTAGCCCTGTGCCATGTATGGATCTTCTTGCCGGGGGGGGGGGGCTCAGCACTTCCACATCCGGCACCCCCCCTTAGCTCCAGTTTCTTGAAGTCCGCTCCAGATTTTGTTTCTAATTCCTGCAGATTTGTTGAAATGGTCCCTCATTGCCTACACACCATGTATGGTGTTTTGTTTTTTTTTCACTTTAGAGCTACATAGTGATTCTTCACACACCACTATTAGGTAATACATTTAATTATGTCCACCATGTCCATGAGATGCAGAATCATTTGGTTAGGAATCTTGGTTTTCTGGGTCCTGCTACTTTAAGAAAGGGACCCTCCTTGGGATGTTATTCTTTTTTTAAGAAAAAGATTTCATTCATTTATTTATTTGAGAGAAAGAGAGCACACAGGAGCATGAGCAGGGGGTGGGGCAGAGTGGGGGGGAGAGGATCTCAAGCAGACCGCACTGAGTGTGGAGCCCGACATGGGGCTCAGTCTTACGAGCCTCAGATTATGACCTGAGCCAAAACCAAGAGTCTTAACTGACTGAGCCACCCGGGCGCCCTAGGATATTATTTGTAACTGTAAGCAAAGAAATAAACAGGTATTATAGAGGGCCTATATGAAAGACGGCCTTATTTTTGGATGGGAGCTCAGATTTGCTCCTTTTTTCTCCATCTGTATTTTTATATGAGCCTGAGGTGCTGCCCCTCGCATCCTCTACCAAGCAGAGTGACTTTGGTCGAGTCATTACATCTTTCCCAGCCTCAGTCTCTTCATCCATTGGTAGAGATAAAAATGTTGGGAGGATCCAGTGGGGTAATTTGCATTGAGGCACTCAGATGTGATGCATGTGGTTCTCTGGCCAGTAGCAGTGTGATTGCTCATGATTGGAAAACTCAGAATATAATAAAAATTAGTTGCAAAGGATCGCTATCAGAGCAGAAGCCATCATTGTGGTCCTATATACATCCCCTAAGCACGGAGTCCCGAGCGACACCCAGCATGTGCGTCTTGGCTCCATGGAAACCCAGCAGGCTGGGGCCACTGACACTTCCAGTAGGCTGAGGACATTACTTGTCCTGGCCCAGAAGAGAGGGTTGGAAGGGTAAGTCCAGCCCTGCAGTGTGGATTCTGGGACCACACCTTCCTTTAACATCCATGCTATAGCTGCCCAAGGACCGTGATAAGTCCAGAGCCCCCTTTGGTATCTTTTAGAGCCTTTCTGCTCCCTGGCGGAGGTGGGAGCTTGTTTCTACACTGTCCCCAGGCTCTCCTCGCCAGAGCAGATGGTTTGAAGTACACATGAGCATCTCTGAAGGCAGCTGCCAAGTGGAACTGTCTGAAAGTTGTGCGCACACGCAGGGCAGTAAGTAGGAATTACTAAGGGACAACTCAACTCTGAAGACAAGAAATCCCAGGTATGTGTGCGCTGGGCTGTAATTGTGATGACAGCTATCCCCAGCCTGCCGGAGCCATACCACCTGCCTGGTGTGATGCAGAAGGCTGACTGGCCCATGAATTTTACATCTCTGTTCCTAGGGATGACTTTGCTGGTGGTGGGTTCTGGTAAACACTACCCCACAGGTGTTTGCAGCATGCTCCCGTGCTCATCTCTGGAAGACTTTATTATTTCTGTCCCTGCTGTTCACTCCAAGCTCCTGTGCTTGTTTGTGGGTGTTCCATTTTTAGTCTAGTCTTGCTAAGAGTTGTGAAGCAGATTTTGTGATAAGAAGATTTTGTTGTAGATTTGAGATGTGTTTCGCTGGTGGTAGACAAGGCTTTATCAAGTAATACTCCTTCTCTGAAGGTCTGTAACTCCTCTTAGGAGAGAAAACCAAATGCACCTAGTTCATTGTCAGCAGCTGTCTTCAATGAAAATGGGAAGGTTGTGCAAATTGCTCTGAGTAGGTCGAACATAAATACAGAGTGCTGAGGACTGGTCTCCCTGGTGGGGCTTTTGGGTTTCTTGCAGTGTCTAGGAGCTTAGGGGGATCTCCCTCTGCACTATGCCTCCGACTACTTTTTGTGGAGTTTCAGTTGGTAAATACTTCTGAATGGATATATCTAATTGCCAAGTAGCTGTTTTTGTTAGCTTTGACCCTGGGAGGCAGGTGCCTTTTGTTGAGGGCTGGTGCCTCGAGAAGCTCCAGCTAGAGCCAAGATCCAGAAAAGCAGTGATCGCAGACAATGGCACACAATTGCCAATTTGACCCGTGGTGAAAGGTCTCTTGTCTGGAAGGGGCTGGCTTCTGGCCGCACATCCCATCCCCAGACTCCTCCCTGAAAGAAAAGAAAGTGATCAGTAGAAATGTGTTGATGAGGTTAGAAAGTTGAGCAGGTGCCAGACACAGCCCACAGTAGAGGGATGAGTATTCGGAAGCTAGTCAGTTACACCCCTTCAGGGAGCAAGAGCCCCTAGGGAGTCCGGTGTGCGTGAGCTGGGACCACTTACTGCTTCAGATCACCGAAGTGCCGCCCAGCAATTAAGCACAGAGCTAGAGGAAGAGAAGGAAAAGTCTGCCAAGCAGCAGCCCCTCCTCTACACTTCCCGGGCCCCTGCCCCACTTGAGGCGGTTGTCATTCCCTCCTGTCTGTACTGTTGCGACTAAGAGCCTCCTGACTGTTTTCCCACTTCCTGCCTCTCCTCTTGGGCCTCTTCCTGAACTCAGATATTACCAGAAAGCAGTGGCGAGATGCATCTTTCCGAGGCTGGTTGTAATTGCCTCGATCCCGTGCTCAGACACCAGCAGCTAAGGGGCAGTCCGCCCTCTTCCATCTCCTGTCCATGAGCTTCCCAGCCAATGGAACAGCCTTTGGTTCCTTGGTTCTCCCTCATCTCTACTCATGTCCGGTCAAATTGGAAACCCACCTGCTTCCTGAACACGCCTGGAAATTTTCTCCCTCTGCTGTAGCTGTTTACCTAAATGTGTTTCTTTTTCTCATAATTTTACCTGTCCTTTGCTGGTATCATCTCCTTTACTAAGCTTTCCTTGACACCCTGCCCCCCACTGGAAAGGATTCTTCTTCCTCTGAACTCACCTAGTCCAGTGCCATTAAACTTCCTTCTTGGCTCAAATTCCTGTTGCTTGTGACTTGCCTGTCTCCCTCATTGGACAGTGAGCTCCTTGAGGGCCAGGGCCTGTGTTGGATTCATTGTCCCATTCCATCTTGGGGGCACTAACCGAGCCCTTGGTAAATGTTGGAGTGGCCCCACCTGCCCCTCTGAAAAGCTTTCAAAATCCCCGAGCTTCTTTGGGAGAGCTTCTTTGGGAGGCCGTGAAAACACATTGCTCCCCCTCTCAGAACTTCAGATTTCTGGTCTACCAGTTGGGGTGGGGGGGTGTGACCCTGGCCATCTCCAATGTTCCATGAGCCAGCTTTACAAGAAGAGTTTATGTGACTGGGTTTTCTACTTAGAGCCCAAGTGGTTCCTCCACAGCATGGGCTCCTGCTACCTTCTGCTATCCTTGTATAGGGACAGAAACCAAGAGACAGCCTCTGCTACAGACTCTGCTCTTTTGTTTTCTGGGACCACAGTTCTCCCAGTATTTCTAGCGCCTTTCTGATTTGTGACCTTGGAAACCAAGGCAGTGTGTTATAGTGGTGCACAATCTGCCTAATGTAGTTGTAACATTCGGCACAATGTCTGGTAAGCACTTAGTGAAGTTTTGCTCTTTTCCTTATCATGATTCATAGTGTCTTTCCAACAAGGAAGGCCTGAGTTCAGATCCTGGTTTTGTCACTCCCTGGTGATGTGACTAGTAATATAACTTCCGTGCTCTAGAGGAACTCTACTGGGGACTTACACTGCAGGTGCATTTTTGGTAAGAAGTAAGCTACTTCCGGGACGCCTGGGTGGCTCAGTTGGTTAAGCAGCTGCCTTCGGCTCAGGTCATGATCCCAGCGTCCTGGGATCGAGTCCCACATCGGGCTCCTTGCTTGGTAGGGAGCCTGCTTCTCCCTCTCCCTCTGCCTGTCACTCTGTCTACCTATGCTCGTTCGCGCTCTCTCTCTCTCTGACAAATAAAAAAAAAAAGAAGTAAGCTACTTCCTATAAAACTGCCTAGCGTGGTCATGGTACTTGGCACATCAGAGCTCAAAGATGCAGTTATGGTTATGGTGATCATGATTATGTTGCACATTATAGTAGTTTCATAAATTAATGCAAAAGGAAATTTTAAGTGCCTGCTATATTCTGGGAGCTATGAAAAGCACCTTCATAATAACAGTGACAAAGATGATGTTACTGTTACCTGTCACTAATATTTACTGAATACTTTCTCTGCTGTGAAAGAAAGATTGAATGAGATCCCTGGGGGTGCCTGGCATCTGACTCTTGATTTCAGCTCAGATCATGAGCTCAGGGTTATAGGATCGGGCCCCATGTTGGGCTCTGTGCTAGGGTCATGGAGAGAGAGGGTTCTCTCTCTCCCTCTGCCCCTAACCTCCCCTCATTCTTAAAAAAGAGAGAGAGAGAGCGAGCCTTTGATTGGAGACTCTGAGTGGGGCTGTATCATTAACATTTCTTTTGAAGTCTGGTCCACATCTACCTAGGAATAGTGGTCAAGTTTAATGTTGGGTGTTACTTGGATCTTTGGGATTTTTCTTTTGAGTAATGAGGAGGGAATCCAACTGTGGCTGGCTTTGTTGGATCTGCTTGGGAAAGCTCTGTAGCTTGTTTCCCTCATGTCAAAAACCCCACTGTAAAATTGGCCTTGCCTCTAAATTGATTACATGCACTGATGGGGATGTGTTAACCGACTAGGACCACCCCCCCCCACTCCTTCCCGCTGAAGTTACCACTTAACGCATCCTCATTGGCTCTCCGATAAGCGGGAAACAAATTGAGCTCCTTTGTCTCGTTCAGAAGTCTAGGGAGTGATGTTGAATCAGCCTGTAGGGCTGTTGAATCAGCATACAGGGTGTCGCAGGGGTGGTTTGCAGTGGGTCAACCCCTGGAGCCTGGGATCCAGATTGAGTTCAGATCATTCCCTCCAGATGTATCCAAACTCGGCAGAATGATCAGAGCGGCCCAGATGTTTTCTAAAACCTGCCATTTGTAGGAACGGGCACACTTCAGCTCAGACTCCAAATGATTGAATGGGGTGTGTGGGTGGAGGGGAGAGGCATCAGGGACTGCAAATTGGTGACATATAAATTAGCAAAGTGATCAGAAAATCTTTGCTGCCTCTGTCGCGTTGATGCTCCTTTTATTCCAAATAGCAGATCACTGGCCACCTCGCAGTTCTACTATGGATCGGGACATATTTGAGAAACATTAAAACGTACCAAGTAGAAGTAAGGTGTAATTTTCTTGGCTGTGAATGGAAAGCTTTTTTTTGTCCTCCAAATAAACAGTCTCGCTGGGTTATGGAGGGCAAGAGGTGCACATACAGAAACTGTTGTGTTAATGACAGTGATTTTGAGACTCAGATATGACTCAGATATAACCCAGATCTTTAGCTTTCCCAGGGATAAAGTGGTAGGGCCAAGAAGGTGTGGAGCATTACTCAGTTAATCCATAGCCATCACCTGCTTCTCGCAACTGAAGTAACTGCTCAACCAGGATGGGTTTGCTCAATACAGCCATCAAACCCCGCGGCCATGTACAGTATATCAAAGGATTTGGGGGTGCACAAAGCACATTTGGGGACAGGGCATGAGACAGAGAATTTGATCCAACAATAGATAGTTTTTTAAAAATAAGTTTAAAGAGGCTCAGACAATAAAATAAGAGTAGTAGATGACTATGGAAGGGGCACTGTACAGACACACTTGGATTCTAAATCCGGTTTTGTAAATTACTTGCCTCTTCACATTTTCTCTAACCTCAGTTACTGAATCTATAAAAGGAAGTGCCAAACTGTCCTTCAGTTCTAACACCTGATGACAGTGATGACATGATAAGAACCACATATCAGGGCACCTGGGTGCCCAGGCCAACTGGGTGGCTCAGTTGGTTAGGCGACTGCCTTCGGCTCAGATCATGGTCCCACAGTCCTGGGATCGAGTCCCGCATTGGGCTCCCGGCTCCATGGAGAGTCTGCTTCTCCGTCTGACCTTCTCCCCTCTCATGCTCTCTCTCTCACTCTCTCTCTCTCAAATAAATAAATAAAATCTTAAAAGAAAAGAACTGCATATCAGTAAGTAACACACATCCCCCTGAAACAAAGTGAAAAGGCATCTTTTAAAATTTTGATCTAGGTGTGCAGAGATTTTACACGTTAGACACACACAAACTAAAGAGGCACATCTCCCACATCCCTAACGAAATTGCCTGCCCTGCACTCAGTGTTCATAGCTTAATTTTAATTTTATTGAGGTGAAATCTGCACAATTCACAATCAGCCATTTAAAGACATACGATACGGTGACAGTATATTCCCAGTGTTGTGCAACCGTCAGCTCTATCTAATTCCAAAACCTCTTCATCATGCCAGAAGGAAACTCCATACCCATGAAGCTGTCTCTCTCCATTCTCTCTCTCTCTCCAGAATGGCATCACTTTAAAAATGTATCTTCGAAGTGAACTCAAAGGGGGACTGGTTGCTTAGGAAGCCGCAGCAGGGAAAGCAACAAATATCCTTGCCTTTATTTCTTTGTCAGAGCAAATTTGAGGGACAGCAAGTCAGCGCCTGTCCATACTTCCTGGGAGGCCCGGGGCTCCCGGAAACCAGTATGGGAAACCTCTGAAACCAAGTTTTGGTTACTGGACAGACTTAGAGACTTAGGGTTAGGGACCCTCTCTGTCATGGTGTTGAACAAATACAAGTTCATCAGTCCAAAGAAAAAACAAAAAATCACCCAAATTTCTAATATCCAGAGAATCAGTATGTAGTGTCAAGTCTTTGAGAAATTTTTCATACATTTTAACTTATATACTCTATTATTTACAAAAGTGAAGTCAGATGGCACACACTTTTTAAAAACTTCATTGCCAAGGTCAAATATGTTTGTTAAAAGTCATACAACATAGGCTTACAAAGTGTAAAATAGAACATCTGCGGCTCCTAACCCCTTCTTTTCCATTCAGCAGTGTATCTGGGACCTATTTTTCTGTCAATATGCTTTTAGAGCATTGTTTCAGTTGCCGCCCTACGTAGTATGTGTCTATGTTACGACGTCCTCAAACCTGGCTCCTTTTTCAGATCCTTAGGTCATTTCTAGTCGTCCAGCTGCCATAGCAATGCTGTGGCCGGTGCCGAAATTTGTGCCCGTATCTAGGTACTAGTTCTTTGGCACGAACGTGAATACATGCTTTTTGCTGCCGGGGCTGCTGATGAGAATGCAGCATAATGAAGCCAAAGCAGGAAGTCACGTTCGAGTCTGCTATTGCACAAACACAGTTCCGGCGGCTCTTTTTATTTTGCGAAGCATGGCCGTACCCATTCTTTCATTTAATACTAGCAGGGGTACTCATCAATACTTATTATGCACATATGTACTGGACATTATTCTGTGTGCTTTAGGCATAGGGATCTTATTCAACCTTTCTCCTTTATGTACTGTTATTACCTCTGTTCTAGAGATGGGAAGAGTCAGGAGGCTTGGAGACATCCTCTAAATTGTCCAACATATGGTAGTGGTAGAGCCCGAATTTTACTTTTTTAAAAAATTTTATTTATTTTCTTTTAAAGATTTCATTCACCCATTTGACAGAGATCACAAGCAGGCAGAGAGGCAGGCAGAGAGAGAGAGGAAGGGAAGCAGGCTCCCCACTGAGCAGAGAGCCCGACGCGGGGCTCGATCCCAGGACCCTGGGATCATGACCTGAGCTGAAGGCAGCGGCTTTAACCCACTGAGCCACCCAGGTGCCCCTACTTTTTTTTTTTTAAGTAGGGGCTGGAACTCATGACCCTGAGTTCAAGACCTGAGCTGAGATTAAGCGTTGGATGCCTTACTGACTGAACCACCCAGGAGCCCCCGAAATATACTTCTGTCTTTTGGATTCTAGATCCAGTATTCTTCCCAGTATACCACAAAAGCCTCTCTGAATGACAAGATATTCCAAGGCTATGTAGGGGCAAGTGAGTTCAGTTCCACACCAGTTAACTTGGAAAGACTCACAAAGAAGGAAACAACGTGGTGTTCGTAGACTATGTGCCCGGCCTTCTCAGTCCAGGCCGGCTTCCTCCCGGGATGCCTGCCTGTGGTTGATTTCACCCTGTGGGCCATATGAACTTGAAAACACTTTCCCACAGTAAGACTAGGGTGGCCGTGCCTGAGGCCATCAGGGATGATGTATGGAAGTTTGAAAGGGGCCAAGAGCAGAGACTGGGGGGGGCGGGGGTGGAGGTCTCATTTACATTAAGAGTCACTGTGAATTAGGTTCTGGGGTCAAGGGCTCCAATGAATTTGTCATGAAAGGGCCAACAAAAGGTATTGAAGGACACATTGCCTGAATTCACTGGATGGTTTCATTCGTGCTGAGGAACAAATGATAGTTTGTGCTGTTTCTTTCATAGGAAAAAGAAGCTGTAATGTGAGACATACGTATCAGTAGGCCCAGGGAGGATAGCTTCCTGGAAAGTCGGGGGCTATGGGAAGGCAGCTAAGGCACCATTCAGAAACCAAAGTAATGTTGGCACTGGGAGTCTCTGCCTATTTTCCAGGACATCTGCTAAAGCTCCAGACTGTGTTCTGGTTGGCCTTGGTGCCTGGTGGCTTCACTGACCCAGATCATGGAGCCAAGCTCATGACTACAAAGATTATGGACTCACAGAGGTCAAAGCTGTGAGGGTCAGTGTCGATCATCTTCAGACACTGGCTTCCTGCACTGACTGGTGAAGAAACCAGGGGGCAGACAAGGAAAGGGACTTTCCCAAGGTGTCCTCACCAGTGACTCCCAGTGTCAGAGCTCAGGAGTCATCTTTGCAATCTTTAGTTAAAGTTATATTCACCACTGATGTGCAGAGCTAAATCACTTTTCTTCCTTTCTTTTTCTCCCTCTTCTACAGCTTCTACCTTCTCCATTCCTCCTCCCTTCCCCCATTTTCCCTTTCTCTACTTCCCCCACCTCCTTCACGCTCATCTTCTCCATTCTCACATATTTAACAACGTCTCTGGTGTGTATCACCCATATATTATCTAGTGAATAAGCCACTTTTACATCAGTTATGTCATTTGATCCTTCATCTGTCTTGGCCACAGTGCTCAGAAATGAAACATCTTATACATAGACAGAAAGTGCAAGCCACAGGACCCCTCCCCATCCAGGCTGGCTGGCTTCCTGAGCCTAGTGCAGGTGGTGTGTACGAGCCATGGGCTTCCTCCCTGGGACACTTTTTGTAGACATCTGAAGGTTGGACTTTCCATGGCACAACCCCAGGCTTGGTGGCAAGGAAGGAAGGAAGGAAGTTAAGAAGCTTTCCTGTCATTGGAGCCAGATCCTAAATAGACCTTTGCTTGGCATACTTCCCATATTACCCGGCTGGCTCCATGTGTGGACCCCACTCACAGGCACTCTTTAGCCAAGAGCAAATTCCATGCAGACCTCAGCACTCACTTGGATGCCCAGGGGATGCCTCCCTGAAGAGCATTACTCTGTAATAGCCTAGCCTCCTGGGACATTCGATTTCTATCCAGAAGATGAGGGGGTTGGGGAGGGAGGAAGGGGCATGGGGCTGGGGGAACAGAGAGAGAGAGAGAGAGAGAGAGAGACCTGTAAGCATGCAAAAACTATTTTCACCCACAGTAAGAAATTCATGTATTATTTCCTTTGTTCATTCCACAGATCATTGTTGATCTTGGCTGAAACCACTCTTGGCTACAGAATACAACATTATCCTCAACGGGTTTATATCCTAATGGGGTGCGGGAGACAGTAAACAGATAAACAAATAGACCTACATTACTCTATCCGTTCTTGTCTATAATATCATACTACTTCATCCAGTCAGTGAAGAGCAGGCTGAGTTCACGAAGGGTACCACTGCTGGATGGGGTAGTTGCTGGAGGTGGCATTTCTCCCAGTTGCTTCTTTTTTTCTCACAAAACCGGAAGCCAGGTCATCAGCTGGGAGCGAGGAGGAAGAAAGGAGAATTAGAGGGGTGAGCTGAGAGGAGACAGTATGAAATAGTCTCCAGAGTAGGACGTCAGACAGCGCCAAGGGCTCACACTCAACACCTAAGTTTAACTGTTGTCTTAAGGGACAACAGTGTGGTTGTGTGTTTCTCCAGGCACGTCAGGCTTGCTTGGGAGCAAGCTTGGAGTCATTACAAAGAGTTGGATTTTGCCTGAGCTCATGAGAAAAGGCATGAGAGGGAACTGAGGGTGTGTGCCAGCCTCTTTTCGGCTTTTAGCCTCCTTGGCCCCCTTAACGTTTCCTCGTTACCGTTTTGTGTCCTCTCTCATTTTATAACGTGGCAGGTAACTCTCCTACGCAGGCATCAAATACGTCCTCCCAAGTTACAAACAGATGTGGCGGAGAGGGCGAGAGAATGGCGAAGCTCCAGAAGAAGCACGTGTATGAAAGCAAGAGAGATTGCCACTGAGCTTGTAGAATATTTAATTTTGAGGAACTTTGTGGCAGGTATTTTGGGGGAAACTCTCTATGATTCTGCTTTGGATGATCTTCTGAGGTAGCAGTGTCTCCAGTTGGGTCAATATAAAAGCTTCCTGGTAATTTGTTGTTGTCATTAATAATCATGAATAATAATAATAATAATAATATACTAGTAATAATAATCATAGTCGTTCACCATCATCATCATCATCATAGTAGCTACTAACATTTCTTGAGCGCTTACCATGAGGAAGGCACTTCACTAAGTGCTTTAGATGCCTACATTCATTTAATCCTCTAGCAGTCATAGGAGTTAAATACTGTCACCCCCCTTTTGCGATGAGGTTAGGTAGCCTATCCAATAGGACACAGCTCGCCAGCTTCAGGGCAAAGTTTGGAACCGAGAACTTTATGAGTATATAGCCCACATTCTTAGCCACTCCTGCATTGCCCTGCAGCCCCCAACATTTTGTGTGTTCAAGTTGGTACACTCATCCGTCTGTCTGTCCTTTCGGTAGAACTCTCCCTATCCTCACTCTGGGCTAAGTCACTGTGTCAGTTGCTGGGTGGGGAGAGGGTGTGGGTGGGGCTCAGCCACCGATCCTTCATCCCTTCTGTGCTCATTTGGAGGTTCTAAAAGAAGCCCGAGGGGGAGTTTTCTTTGTCCCCGGAAGCTGCTCCGGAAACACGAGTTTAAGGCTCTTGGTATATATCCTGATGACTAAGCCTGTGGGACTGTGCCTCTCTGCCTTCTTCGTCTCTGAGACCTTTATATCTCCTGGTTTTGCTGGTTCTGTGGATATTCAGCTTCTGTCTTACTTTTCTCTGTGCTGTCATCCTTACCCCTACCCCCTCTCTGAGCTTTCAGCTCTTCTAGGACAGTCTGAGACCTGTGTCTGGCTTCCACTTTGCTAGGCTTGGCATGACAGATTGCCTTCTTATCATACTTAACGCTGGCATGTAAAAGAGAATATGCCTTCTTGTTTACATACTGCTTCCATCTCCTGTATCCATCTAGATCCAGGAAACCGATGTCATCAACATAAAACCCATAGAAGCAGCGCATGCTGGGAATCGGTCCTCCATAGCAGAGCTGATTGGGATGGATCGGTGAATTCTCTAGATCGCATCTGTCCTAAGCAGCCGATTAGCTATGCTTGACTTCAGCTACCACATTTTGCCTGCTGTGAGCTTGCTCTACCCTTCTACGAAGTGTATTTTCTAACAGTGCGGAAGAAATACACAAGATTGATTGGAGTTGGCACAATTTGTGCATACTTCCTTTTGTAGTTATTCTTGTAGTGAATGCTTTAAAAGACTCAAAAAAAATCCTTTAGCTAATTTTGTTCCTCTATGAAGTTTCGTTTAAATTTTAGTGGGTGTATTTATGTGCAAATCGGATCAGCTTCCAATGATAGCTTTGTATTGTTCGCGTTTTGATGTTTTGTTTCCCTGAGCAGATTGATTTGCCATTATGGGAAAACGTTTGAACTAAAAAAGTCCTCTGAACTTTGTTCCACTAGTCTGATCAAAGAAAATCGAAGCAGCATGTGTGGACAGAAACCTGCAAATTAAATTGACTTTTCCAATTGAAATGCATTTGATCTGCATGCATTATGGAACTAGGGTAGTGGTGCCATCTTGGTTCTGCAAAAACATTGAGGTTTAGAGGGTTTTCCAATGTCTTTAAAAATTCACGCGGGAGAAGAATCGACGGCGTGAATGGCTAATAGCATCTTCTCCTTGGTACGAAGTTAGGATACCTTACTGATGATGTCACTGTCCTTCTGGTCCCATGGGGCAGACTTGCTGAGCACCGTGCAGTGGCGCTGGCTGTGCAAACAGCTGGGCCAGCCTTGCTCTGCGGTGTCAGGTTGTTCAGGGCAAGCCATGAGCGGCAGAAGTGTTGCAGGAGGTGTTAGAGCGCTTGCACACACGGTTTGCGGCCACATGAGGGTCCTGTGTCTTCTGCTTGACTCCCAGGGATGGGTTCGTCAGCATAGCTTTATTCAGCTGTGGAGAACTGTGCTAATGGCCCCAGCTGTTTGCTTCCTTCCCGGCTCGTATGTTGTTCTTTGTTCTCTCGTTCACTCTTAACTAGGTGCATGAGTCAGGACCGCCACGGGAACTGAAGTGGAAGAAAAGAAATGCACAAGCTGAAGCCCTAGTGGTGGTGGTGAAGTAGGTCAAGTTCAGTAGCTTTTTACTGAGGTTCAACTGCTGTTTATTGACTACTACCAAATGCCAGGCCCAATTTTTACTGATGGCCTCTCATCCTGTTCTCATGACGGTCTGTGGAGTTGTCCTCAGGACAGTTTCTGAGGAACTGAGGGCTCTGAGAAGTTTAGTAATTTGGTCAAGGTCACAGAGCCAGGAAGTGGCAAAGTCAAGATTTGAGTCCGGACCGGCTTGACTCCAAGTCACATTTCCTGTCCGCTCCTCCCCGCTGCACGTGGGAGTTAAAGATGGGTGCTAATTACTGAGCCAAGGTGAAGGACCATGTTGGCTGATCCTGAATGTGATGAATGCACGGAAATGCTCGAGAAAGATGATCTGTGTTGGGGTCAGAGATCCCTTTTACTGCCGAGAATGGGCTGTGTGCTCTCTCGAATTCTTTTTCCACAGAGTGGATCAACTTTTTCCACAGTTGAGCTTGATTATTGGTCCTTGGTACCAGGGGTTTGTGTATCTCTCAGCTCAATGAAGTCATCTCCATGACCTTGACTTGAACTGTGTGTGAGAGTGCTCCCAGAAGTTATAGGCAGCTGAATCGAATGCTAGAAACAAAACCCACCCCAGTGAAACAATGTGCTTTACATGGGGTCCTGAAGTGTTTGATTAAAGTTGAGAGATGCCTCCTGCTCTTTAAGTGCAGACTGCCCAGGGGTCTGGTGAGTAGGCAGCCGGAGCCCGCTAGAAAACAGTGCCACCCATGCGCTTCCACAAAACCCACAACTCTCCAAATCTGAATGTTTCAGGGAGAACATTCTTTCTCCCCCGGCCCTTGTCATCAAATAAACACACCTGTGCTAGGTATTGCTCTCCTCACGGGCTGTCATGGGAGGTGGGCGGGAATACCTCCTCCGAGTCTTCAGGGCAGACCTCGGAGGTGAAATCAAGGCTGATTTCTTCAAGGCTAAGAACTGAAAAGTTCTTAGAGCTGCCAAAGGATCACAGGAGGGTGCCAAGGAAAACATGGGACTTTTTCTTCTCCCTGGTTCCTGGGTAAGAATTTGATTTCCCCCGCCTCAGTTAAGTGATTCTGTTCACCTCTGCGGTGTTCGGATTTCTGTGTGATCATGGCTTATTAGAAACATGATTGCGTAGAGTTGCAGTTTACTCGTACTAATACGTAATGCTCTTATTTCACTGGTCAAAAAGATGATGGAGAGAACACATCAGATCATTGAGAGAAAAAATTACCACCCACTGAGGTTGATTGCTTTGAAGAAAATTAATCTCCGTACATGCCCTTCCCTATGCCCTATGCCATGGCCCTTTCCCTTCCCTTTACTTTTTCTGAACATGACAAACAGTGCTTCAAGTTAATTGTTAAGTTTATGAATGAGTTCAAATTACGCTTCCATACCAGCGCATTTATTCCGGTGATTGCGCTGATTGTATTTGGCCATGGGCTAATTAGGCCACATTCAGATCACAAATCCCCGTTTTATACTTTTTGGGTTTTCCAGTCCAGGATGCACTAATGGCCTGCAGAGTGCTCTGGTGTTGGGTGACCAGAGAAGCCATTTGTATGATGTTTCTGCTAATGGGGAGGTTTAAATGTAGGGAAGGCTGTTTCCACACGCAGAGGCTGTAAATGGTCAGAGAAGGGCTCCAGGATAATCACTGGAGAGCACTTTTTCTTAGGGGTATAATGTCTGATTGTTAGGGATTCAAACTATATAAACGAAGGTAATTGGAGAAATACACATACACAGGTCATTTGCCTTGGGTTTAAAATGGGTAATTTAATACACAGGTATATACGGGTTTAACATTAAAGTATCCATTCCAAGCTCCTGGGAAAGTAGATCGGAATGGAAAGACAGATTTAGGGGCGCCTGGGTGGCTCAGTGGGTTAAAGCCTCTGCCTTCGGCTCGGTTCATGATCCCAGGGTCCTGGGATCGAGCCCCACATCGGGCTCTCCGCTCAGCGGGAAGCCCGCTTCTCCCTCTTTGTCTCTGCCTGCCTCTCTGTCTACTTGTGCTCTCTCTGTCAAATAAATAAATAAAATCTTAAAAAAAAAAAAGACAGATTTAGCCTATGGCCACACTGCGAGTCTTTCCTTTCTCCACCATTCCTTCCACTTTCAGTTTTTTTTCTGCCATTTAATCATTTGATACCTCAGCCGACTCTGAGCCAGGTGAACTATATGAACTCAAAGGCTAGGGATGGATGAGTCAAGCGTTCCCTTCCCTGGAGTGGGCGAACGGGCATTTTGAAGGAGAGCTACATGGAGACAGCCATCCTTATTGGGAAGAGACAATATCCTGATGGTGACCTTTTAGGTATTAGCAGGTGAGGGCTTCTTCTCCCCATCACAAAACCCATCCCTAGATGAGGAGCAGTTTCCAGGGGGCATCTAGGTGGAACTGGGAATAGCCAGTTGAGCTATTCAAGTTGAATAGCTCCTTGAGCCACCGATGGAAGTAGGCAGTGCTGTTGTGAGGAGGCCACTGGGATGACAGGTAAGGGACTGAAGAACAGAGGAGTGGAGAAGGACAGAGTGGGAAAGGTAGAATCTGGGGAATAGGAGGGGAGTGGGGAGAGGGTGAGTCCCTAGTTCAAATCCTGGGTTTATTACTTATTTACCCATTTAAAAAAATGGCACCAGGGGTCCTCTCAGGGCTTACCATCTAGTCAAGAAGAGAGACAGTCAAAGGATTCATACATTCACCAAATAGGTATTGAACTTACTATGTTACAAACAAGGTAGGTGCTGTGAAGAAACCTGACCTTGTCTTGGGGTGTCAGTGAACTTCAGTGATGGAATTGTATGACCCTAAGAAGTGAAACTTGAGGTAATATGAAGAATGAAAAGTTGTTTAGGCCAGGCTGTGTAAAGGGAACACTCCCCAAAGAGGGAAGAACAGGCCTAAAGAGAATACGGTATGTTCTAATGCATGACGGGAAGGCTAACATTTCTGGGCCATAGCAGATGAGGGAGTGTGGTAAAAGCTGAGGCTGAAGAGATAGGAAGTGAGCTGAGCCTTCCAGGCCTACCTGTCCCTGGAAAAGTGAACATTCCTAAGGGCAGTAGAAAGCCATTTGCAGGTTTTATGTTAAGTTCATATTTTATTTTATTTTTTTGTTAAAAGATTTTATTTATTTATTTGACAGAGATCACAAGTAGGCAGAGGGGCAGTCAGAGAGAGAGGAGGAAGCAGGCTCCCTGCTGAGCAGAGAGCCAGATGTGGGGCTCGATCCCAGGACCCTGAGATCATGACCTGAGACCATGACCTTAACCCACTGAGCCACCTTGGCGCCCCGGAGTTCATATTTTAATTAGATGACTCTGGCTATAAGGAGGTGGACGGTGGATGAAAGCAGGAGCCATGCAGGAGACAGGGGGATGACTGAGGAGGCTACCGTGGTGGAGTGAACAGGGAATGGTGGTGGCTGAGACTGGGATGGAAGCTGTGCGAGAGAAAACTGGATGGATTGTGTGACCTTGGGCAAGTAGCTTCACCTCCCTAAGCCTAATGAGGCTCATGTTTTTCAGGTGTAGTCTATCATATCTAGTGATTTAAGAGTGGGCTTTGCTGCTCATCCTCTGCTATCTATAACCTCTCTTTAGATGCCAACTATTCAACAAAAACATATGTCCGTACTTGATGTGAGGGAAAAACAGAAGTAGCCTGGAAGCTTCTGGAATTCTATTTATTGCAACTCAGTGAGGCTGGCAGTCTGGATGAGTTCTACATTTTTGTGATTAAAAAGTGGCTTTGAAATGAAGAAAGGAACATTGACAGAACACACAACTGTTACTCCTTTCACTCTTAAGTGCTAAACAAAAGAGCCAACAGAAGTCTCCCCCATATTGCACAGCAATTAAATACAACCACACTCATTTAGGAAACTGATAACAGTAAATAAAAATTTACCAGCTATCTGAGAAGAAACAGTCCAAGACTATCTTTTGTTCTTATAGTTACGAACATTTCCAACCAAAATTGAAAAGAAAAGTGCCTTTCACGGTTATAGTATCTTCTTGCAAACTTCTGTAGTTTTGCCTGCATTTCTTGCCAGCTCCTCGCACTAAGTTTTGTGATAAGTTTGCTCAATGTCTAAAAAGGAACAAATGGCTATGTGAGTGAAGATTTTGACTGTAGGGAGTCAAACAGTGTTCTTGGTGAGGGTAGGAAAACACTGAAGCTAGATGCCTAAGCTTTTCAAATGGTTCAGTTCCATTTGATTGCTATTTGTTGTGGCTGGTGAACATTTTCTGGGCAGTGCCTTGAGCTAGGCATCTTTGGGGAGGGCAATAATGGGATTTAGGAAGCAAATGAATACTGCTTAGAATAGAGAAGATTTGAATAACTGAATGGTTAAACTGATCCAAAGGATATCTACAGATGAGAGAATAAAATTATTATAGAGAACCGAAATTATCTTCTAACAAATAGGGCACATGTACAAAGATTGACTTTGTATTAAGCCTCAAAGGAAATCTCCAATTTGGTAGCATACAGACGAGGTTATCTGACAAAAATGTAATACTGTGTGATATCCACAGCTATAAAATAGAGAGAAAAGCCCTATTGTCCTCTGTCCTCTCAATAGGTACAGAAATCATTCAGTAAATGTGAACAAACATGTATGGTTAATAACAAACAACAAAGCCAGTTAACAAACTAGAAATAGATCCCCTGATGAAGGCTATCTGCTAAAACTCTACAGCAAATATTATGCTTAATGGCAAAATATCCATATGTCTCTTTGAAGTCAGGAATAAGACTGACAAGAAAACCCTTTTTGTTAAAAGTTTTTTTTTTTTAATTTTTAAGTAATCTGTATGCCCAGTGTGGGGCTCAAACTCACAACCACAGGCTCCACCGACTCGGTCAGCCAGGAGCTCCAAGAAAACCCTTAGTCACCATTTCTATTCAGTATTATAAATGGAATCCTAACCAGCTCATTGGGAAAAGAAGAATATAAGGTTTGAAAGTATATTGTTATTTTCAGAGATGACATTACATTACATCTGCACAGGCAGATAATGTAAGAGTACATGTAGACACTAATAGAATTAATACAGTGTTCAACAAGTTTTCTAGATATAGGATCAGTGTATAAAACCATTAGTGCCCTTCTACAATGGTAAGAATTCAGGAGAACACGTTATAAAACACAAATGTTAATAATCAACACAGCACCCAAAATTGTACATTGGTATCTCTTCTCCCATCTCTTTCTTTTAGATCTTAAGGTTGTTTTGTAGGATTTTCCTTGCTTTCCCCCTCCTAAGCTTGGGCCATAGAAGTTTGTTCTTCCTTTCAGCCTGGCCTTTCAAAAAGAAATTAACTAATTTGAAGCAAAGAACCAATGAAGGGGGCATGTGGTCATTGGAAGGAACTTCAAGAACAGCCCCTTGCAATAGTTCTTACGTTTGTAGTGACTTCGATTTAGCCACTGCTATGAAAATTGAAAACCCATTAAGAGAATGTGTTCCCTCAGTTGAGTGTATTCAAGCAAGTTCACCAAAGTTACTTTCCTTTCAAACTGACCCCTTTGACTTTTAAAACCTGTTTTTGGAAAAGTTCATGGAAAAAAAAGTGTAAAAAAAAAAAAAAAGAAAAGGAAGACCAAAAGTAAATATAAATACTTCAAGACTTTCACAAATAAATAAGAAACTATTTAAAGTTCTGGGTTCCTGTGAGTAGATTCATAGAATGGTGGGAAGCCATTTCATTTAAAAAAATTAGTCTTTGGGCAAATCATTGCAAGAGGATTTTTTTTCTTTAAGCTTTTTTATTTAAACATATAATGTAATCCCACCACCCTCTCCCAACCCCTCTCCCCCACCACCCCCCTCAGTTTGTTTTATGACATTAAGAGTCTCTTTTGGTTTGTCTCCCTCCCGATCCCATATTGCAAGAGGATTTTAGAACTGTATTGAAAAACTGAAGTATGATATCACCTGGAGGAATCTTTGAAACTTTTGAAGGTTGTCGAACATTTAGTAAAAAGAGATCTTGATGATTATAAATATGAATATTTAGATGTTGGTGGATCAGTTTCTCCCATTGGAGAATCCATTACAGAGGATACATGTTATCTCTAGTATGCAGATGAATGTGATATCAAATTGCTGGAAGATAGTTCTTGCGTAGTAAGTACCTAATTACTGAATATGAGCCTATATCTAAAAGAAGAGGAAATTGGTGAAGCAGCTGCTTTGTCTACAAAGAAGAGATCTTCAAAGAAGAGAAAATTTAAAAAATTCATCAATCCCAATAAACCTTCCCCTCTCAAAAAAAAAAAGATGAAAAAATTAATGGTTAAAATAAGGATGGAATGATTATAAATGGAGAACAATTAGAGAGGAATATAGATATGGAACAAGGAAAACAGTATCAGGAAGGAACACTTTATATATTGAAAAAAAAACAGATAAAGTGTGTTTGCATGCGTATGCAAGTGTATGTATACATAATATGTCCTCTAAACCCTTCTAAGGAGAAAAAACATGACTTTGAACAAGCATGTATATTTAACGAAAATAAAAGACCAACACATATTCTAAAGAATAAGAAGAAAAACTCTGTTTTTAGAACTACCACAATTGAGTGAGTCCTATGTAAGGAAAGTGGAAACTTTCATAGGAGAAAATCTTTCTGAAATATAGAAACAATGTCATACTAACTAAGAAAGCATTCTCCAAACACAATGGGAATTGTTCTACTTTAATGAAAGGATAAAAAGTGACTCTAATTTGGTGAGCTCAGGATGTCAGCTACTTTCAAGCACATAAGCTCTGTTTTTTTAGCTATTTATGTAATTCATGAATATATACCAGATTTAGAGTTTATTTGCAAGATAAATCACTAAACTGGAAAGGAAAATAAATCCATTTGCGATAGCAGCAAAATCCATAACCGATCAAGAGATACACCTAACAAAATACATGTCTTTTAAGGAAATATTGTGAAATTTTATTGATGAGTATAAACAATGACCTAAATACAGATAATGGAAGATATGTACAAATTTAATGGTTTGGAAGACCCAATATCATAAAGTCAATTCTCCACAAATTAACTTCTAGATCAGTGCAGTTCTAATCAAACCTTACAGATTTGTTTTACAGGATTCAACAGTCTTATCCTAAAATTCTTATAGAAAGAGAAAAGGCAAAGATGGGCTGAGATTCTCTTGAAGAGGAAAAATGAGATGAAGAGACCAGCTTTATCGGGTATCAAAAATGGTAATTAAACCATATTAACAAAAGCATG
This sequence comes from Taxidea taxus jeffersonii, assembly GCA_003697995.1. NCBI lineage: Eukaryota > Metazoa > Chordata > Mammalia > Carnivora > Mustelidae > Taxidea > Taxidea taxus. The sequence continues at coordinate 21,984 of ML098866.1, forward strand.
AAATTGGTACAGAGGTAGGCAAGTAGAACAAAACCGAAATTCCAGAAGCAGGCTCACACCTATATGAGAACCCAGTTTGTGAAAGGGGACATGAAAAATCAATAGAAACAGGGTAAATTGCTCTATAACTAGTCCTGGAAGAATTTGCTATTTAGGTGGAAGAGAAGGAAAAGTCTTTGCTCTATACCATACAGAAATGTAAATTCAAGGTAGATTAAAGACCTGAATGTTAAAAGCAAAAATTATTTGCTTCTGAAAGTTCTGGAGAAGATCTTAATGATCTCAAGGTGGGAGAGGATCTTTTTTTTTTAAGATTTTATTAATTTATTTGAGAGAGAGAGAGTCAGAGAGAGAGCATGAGAGGGGAGAAGGTCAGAGGGAGAAACAGACTCCTCGTGGAGCTGGGAGCTTGATGCGGGACTCGATCCTGGGACTCCGGGACCACGACCTGAGCCGAAGGCAGTCGCCCAACCAACTGAGCCACCCAGGTGCCCAGGAACTTTTTTTTTTTAAACCACAGAATGGAAGCCATGCAAAAAACAAAACAAAACAAAACAAAAAAACATTGGTTAGTTTGAGTTCATTGCAAATACAGCTACAGTTGATGAAGGATACCACAAGAAAGGTTAAAATAATGAGCCAGAGGCTGGTAGAAGGTATTTTTGGCTCTTATAAACAAGGCAGGATTAATATCCAGAAGCTATAAAGTACTCTAAAAATCATTGTAAAAAAGACAGTTCATGAGAAAAAATGGGCAAAGGATATATGACCAGTTGATTTACAGAAAGGAAAACCTGATTCACCTATAAACATGTGAAGAAACATACTTTAGCCTTACTAGTAATGAGGGAAATGTGAATTAAATTCAAAAGAAGATGATCCTTCACAACCATCACATTGGCAGATGTTAAAAATTAGTGTGATAATCCCACGTGGCCATCAGAAGGGAAAATGGAACCAACTGGGAGGTCCGGTGGGAACATTAATGTAAACACCTGGTTTGGAGAAAGAAAGTGGCAATATCTAGCAAAGTTGAAGATATGTGTACCTTATTGTGACCCCGAAGTCTATCTTCTAGACCTTTACCATGGAGAAATCCTTGCACAGGTAGGAAGACATAAACAAGACTTCACTGTCATATAAGAAATTAGTATCCAACAATACTGGGAATGGATTAATATCACAAATGGCAATGTATTTAAAGACTAAAAGGCTATAGGGCAGTTTAAATAAATGAGCTAGACCCATGCGCATCAGTAAAGATGAATCTGGAAACAAGGGTTGGGCGTGTGAAGCAAAGTGGAAAAGGATCACATGGCACCTTTGTGTGAAAGGACAGGAAAATAGAGTTGGTCATGCCTAGAGGGTCTCTTAGGGCCTTTGCATAGTGAGCCACACAGTAAGGTTCCCTGAACAGAGAGTTGGAAAAGTTTAATCTTATCTCCTGGTGCCTGAGAAACCTGAAGTAGGGAAGCAGGGAAGGACCCTCCTGGACATTTTTACTTAAAGAATTTTCTTCTCTTTCCCCTTGATGAAAAGCCTGGTGTGGCAGCAACTATGACCACGGCAGTGACTCAGTTATGCAGTGTGGTGACTCTCTGCTGGGGAGCTGAGGGTCAGATGACTCAGGATTCTAGATTAAAAGGCTGAGTTCACAAGCTGCCATAGCAGAACTTAAATTGTGAGGGTTTTTTTTTTTCCTTCTCATTAGGTATCACGGAAAACATTTTGAAAGACAAGAAATAACCCAGTGGTTATTTTTTTTAATCACTTAACTTTTGGTTGGTTTTTGAAGATTAGAAAGTCATTTCTCAAAAATTCTGAATTTTCAGGCTTTGGGCCATATTAATAATGACAGTGAGGCTCAAAGTTTTTTCCCCACACCCTCCTCCCATCTCCTTTTTTTTTCAGTCTTAGTTCTGAGAAGTTAATTTTTGGTTGATTAATCTCCTTGAATTCAGTGTTACTTTCAAAGAGAGAAGAAGGGGAGCACAAACCAAATCCAAACTCCTCTTCCCGTGTGGCCATGCAGGCTACTGTCCTCACACTTTAGGTGGTAGGGTTCCTGGGTCCTGGTATTCGTATCTGAAGCCCTCCCTGCACCCATGAAAGAGAATGGCGGATTGTGTATTCATCCAGAACTTTTTCTGTTCATTCTTGGACCCTGCAGTTATGATACACGTTTGTTGATGGGCTGCTTTGTGCTAATTAGAGAAACCATTGTGAGTGATATCATTATTGATGTATGGAGTTTTTTTCAAATCATGTTTCTCACCGCATTGTTTGGGGAATTGGTGTGTATGGACACTGTTTTAAAAGGACTGAATGTGGTCAAATCAGCAAGCAATGTAGGCAATTGGACCCAGTCCACTGTCGAAGAAAAGATATTTTAGTCATTCAGTGACCAGATCTATGGCTGTTTTGAAAAGTTTAAAAGTCCCAAAAGCCTCAAGGAGACGATTGAGTTTAGATGCAATTTTAGAATTCTCAGTCAATTCTTTGGGTGATATTTTTTGGCACACCCCATGAGGGCATGGGCTTTGGCTGTCTTGCTCACTGTGGGAGGTCCTAGCACAGTGCCAGGCACATGGTAGGACCTCAGTATCTGCTCAGTGAATCGGTATATGGACAGATGGACATACAGTGGATGGACGGATGGATGGAAGAAAGGGAGGGAGGAAGGAAAGAGAACAGGACAAATTTGCTTTGAAAGGGGCTTTCGGGTGGCTCAATCGGTGAAGCATCTAACTTGAGTTCGGCCCAGGTGATGATCTCAGAGCCGTGGGATCAGGCCCTGCTTTGGGCTCTGCAGTGAACATGGACCCTGCTTAAGATTCTCTCCCTTTCCTGCTGCCCTTCTTCTCCCCACTCTGTGCACATGTGCTCTCTCACTCTCTCTCTCAAAAAAAAACAAACAAACAACAAAATGGAAAGAACTTTCATGAAAAGGGTATTCACTTTGCAGGAATATTGCCTTTTATATTTTAAAACGTCTTTAGACACCCAGGGTGCCGTCTACAGGATACTTGCCATTTATGATCCTGAAAATATTTGAAGCCCATTCCAGGGATTAAGGGAAGAAAACTACATCAAAACTATTCCTCTCCTTTTCTGCTTTTGAGTTCACACATAGCATTCAATATGATGCAGGTATTTGACTGCATAGAGTTAACATTCCCCGAGAAGATAGAAACAGCTGAATTATAAATGGCTTTTTTAAGTTTTTCAGTAAACTGCTTTAGGAGAATGGCATTCATACAGTAAACTGCACACACCCAAAGTGCACAACTCATTATAGATTTACAAGTTGAGCAACCCATTGTGACTAGCATCCTGTTCAAGAAATCTACTTTATCTGTATCCTAGAAACCCTTCTCCTGCCCTTATCTGGAACTTACTCCTCACCACAAGGGTAGTAACTAGAGTTTTAAACACCAATAGATTTTTTTCCTCTTCTTTAGGTATGGTGAATCATGTTGCTATGAACAATTATGTAGAAGTTTTGTGTGGCCATATGATTTCAATGATTTGGAGTTTATACCAGGTCTAATTGCTGAGCCATATGGTAACTCTATGCTTACCTCTTTGATCAGCTGCCCAGTTGTTTTCCAAACCGGCTACACCACTTTACATTCTTATGAGTTGCTTATAAGAGTTCTGGTTGCTCACATCCTTGTCGACACTTGGTATGGTCAGTGTTTGAAATCTTAGCCATTCTGATAGGAAATCTATAGTTTTATCTCTATGGTTTTTTATGTCTTTTTTATTTACTCAGAAAATAACTCCAAAGCTAACTTTTATAAATTAACTCTTCTTAGGGCATTTCCAATCCAGGGCCCTAATTGGAGCAACCAGTATTTCCCTGTCTTTCTGAAAGATGCCGAGAGACCTTTCAAGACTCTTTACCAGGCTTCTCCCTGAAGACCCGTTTCTCTTATGTGTCTTTTGGCACATGCTTGGCACAAAGTGGGCGCCCAAATGCACCTTTGCTGAGTGACCATATTTTACTGGTAGAGTCTTTTTTTTTTTTTTTTTTTTTGGTTTTTTTCCTTTTTTTTTTTTTTTTAACTTTTTAGTTTTTTAAAATTAACATATAATGTAATATTTTTTCAGGGGTACAGGTCTGTGAATCATCAGTTTTAAACAATTCACAACACTCACCATAGCACATACCCTCCCCATTGTCCATCACTCAGACACCCTATCTCTCCCAACCCCCTCCCCTCTAGCAACCTTCAGGTCTCTGTCTTTTTAAGGACAAAGTGTG
>ML098866.1:26350-89717 GCA_003697995.1 Taxidea taxus jeffersonii
ACCCCTCTCCCCCCCACCCCCCTCTTACTGGTAGAGTCTTATTCTACACACCGTTATAGCGAAGAATATTGGTGTGCAGTATTCTGGGAGGGCCTTCAGGTCATCTCTCCAATCCCATCATTTTGCTGATGAGAAAATGGGAAGTCAGTGTGAGAACAGGCTAGCCAGACAACCTGAGCTTAGTGGGAAGCTCTCCAGAGAGCTTCTTCTACTCTTCTCTGCTTCCCCTGTGCTGCTAATTTGCAGAGAATGAAATTAATCTTTGGCAAGGGAACAACACACACGGAAAAAAACAACAAACAAAAATGCATGTTTCCAGGGGTTAAATTCAAAGTCCAAGAAGCAGCTCTTCTCTTGTTGAAAGTTTGCATGCCCTGGCAGTGAGAACTACTATCATTTAGGCCAGGGAAAGGAAACTTAAAGTGACTTTTAAGCAAATACAGTTTTTAATGATACACATATAGTATCTTGTTCTGTTTTGTACTCTGGTCATGATTAAGAATTTCAAATAGCTCAGGAAGAATTAAGAAGATTTATACCCACATTATTACTCATAACCACTTAGAGCAAAGAAAGAAATCTTTTTAAAAGATGTTTATTGCTTTCATACCAAATGAGAATTTGAATTAAAATGATTCCCAGCACAATCTTTCGAGTTGAAAATACATTCAGCAGTTTTCAAAATCCCCTGTAATAACAGCAATGTTTTATAACTTTGTAGAGTTTGTATTTCTTCAAAGGAGATTAGGGAAATGCTGTAAACATGAAATTCCTAATCCTTGTCATGAAATGACTGCCCCAGATCAATCTTGTCACACCTGCTCCTCAGAGATGGTAACACTCTGACTGGCTGGCCAGGTTTCAAGATTTGACCCCTTGGTTCACTGTGAATTTATGTCAAATGGAAGAACCTTTGTTCTTAAGTAATTATCTGATCCTTCAATCCTAGGCTGTGATGCCTGATGATCACATATCCCCATTTCCACAGAAGGTATATAAAGTACCTAGTCTGTAGTAGATCTCCTTGACTGGTAGCTACTGTTAGATTCTCTGCTGGAGAAGGCTATTATAGACTAGAAGAAGATGGCTTTGCTGATTCCCCAGACCTCCCAAATATCTCAAGCTTGTCCATTCATTCATTTGTTTATTGAGAATAGATCGATTGCTTTCTAATCCTATAAGTGTGGGGATGGGGATTGTGGTGTGAAAACAGTTTCCACCCTCAAGCATGTCTCATTCTATTTTCTAAATTATTTTTAGCTCATGATTTTTAGAAATAACCATTATTACCAGAGCTAGGGTCTAGCATGCTAAAACAGGGCTAACAGTGTTGCAAATGATGATTCAGTAGAGAATCCAATGGTGGAAGAATGGTCTCAGAACTGTTTCTGTCAGTTGGCTATTTAGGTTTAATAGTAAAAGACTGGTTAATGGTAACAATGCATCATAAGACCTTCAGAAGGGAAGGAGAATGTTTTGTGGACCACTTGTTTGTGTGTGTGTGTGTGTGTGTGTGTGTGTGTGGCAGTTTTAAGTTACTAGTTTTTAAAATCAGTAATTTTAATGGAAACAACTTGACCAAAAATCTGTCACAGAATTTTGAGCCCCATTAAAACAAAAGTTTAATAAAAAAAAAAAAACAAAAACAAAAAAATCCCACCAAAAACAAACAAAAAAAAGAAAATCTAATGTATCACATATCATAGACAGATGAGCTGAAGTAACTCCTCCTATCTAAGTAAATGTTAGAAACAAAGCTATAGAGACTTGTAATTTGTACTGACTCCTGGATCCGGGATACCCTGTTGTTGGGTCAATGGCCTAAAACAAGTCAAAAAATGTAAGGTTTTTTTGGTTTTGTTTTTTGTTTTTGCCAAGAGGACTTTAAGAACATGGCTGAAATCATTCATATACTTAACAAGGAATTCAGAGAAACCAGTGCTGACTCCTATTTTCCAGAGCAAATACCGGGCAAGATAATTTGCAAGGAAGACTGCTAGGGGTAGGGACCTGGCTTCTAGCTCCAGATGAGTCACTGCTTTATAGTGTGACCCTGAGCAAATCACTTTGATATTGTGGGCTTTAGTTACCTAATCTGAAACCCACCGATCTAGCCCAAACCCCTTAACTGTAATCTCCATGCTGCAGATCACCAAAGGAGGCACTCTGAGACCTAGGGCCCTACATCCAACCCAAGGGCTTTCATTTTACAATGGTTTATACATACGGGCTCTTCTCAGGGTTACATTTGAGTGAAGGGTTCTGGGGTCTAAGATTGAAAGCCCGTAGACTAAGAGATCCTCAAGGTTATTTAGATTTTGAGGTTCTATGATATCTAAATAACCAGTGGGTACCTGTGACATGTTTCAATTACTAAGATGTTAACCAGCCTTAGGGCTGGAATAACAACGGTAAGTAGATACGCCTTCTCTCCTGCCTAAGTACATCTCACACCTGGATTATTGGATTCAGCACAGCATCCGTATCATCAAAGAAATACCAGATTTGACCATGTAATTTTACTGTTGCACACTTCTGTGTTTAGAGTATTTAATGGAGCTCTAAGTATATTTGATGGGTCTACAATAAGTAGAATGTTCAATTAATCCATACGTGCCACCCCCCACCTATGCCTTGCAGCAGAAAGTTTATTGAATCAGGCAGTGAACAGTTTGAATTTGGGGCAGTGCTTCTCACACTTGTACAGAGGATGTCATAATGAAGAGCCAGAGAAGAGGCGTGTGTATTGAGTGTTGGTCGATTTTTATAGACATATAGTAAAGGCTGATTTATTTGAGGCATGGAGTTATTTCAGACAATCTGAATTAACTATGACTGAAAATGGTTCTTCTGAGCTATTACATTTCCAAGTGACTAAAAAACACAGGCACAAGAGGAGAAATATAGATTTTGTTCGGATACTCCTAGCATCTCCAGGAAAATCAGCTGGAGGCCTATTTGCACATTCCATTTTCAAACATAGTGGTTTCCCTCTGAGCGACAGTAGTGCTCTTAATGTCATTTTACATGGGGAGAGAATTTTGTGGCACTGGTGATAGATTTTTTTGTACATTTCCCCATTTGTTTCCAGCCTCCATATCTTTTTGCCTATTCATTCCTTCATTTTTTTGCTTTGCCTTCTTCCTCTATACGTTCTGATGCTTTTGATAGTTGAATACATTCATGCAGTCATGCATTCCAGAACACAGTCAGGATGGTTGCCTGCCCATATGGAGCAAGGTTGTGTGTTAGGAACTGCGGGCATATAGAGAGAATGATGAACTGCTTTCCTTTGTATGTTATCACAGGAGTGTTTTGGGGGATAGCACTCTAGGTGAGGTTCTTCTTTAAGACTAGTGAAAGAAAATCAATTATTGCATCCAAAATGGATGCTGACGGGAAAGACTTGAAGGACATGGGTTCTGTACAACCTTCTCTTATCACATCTTACTGTATAACATTGATTTGCTAATATATGTCTCTTCCTTACTAGACTGCCTTGAGAGCAGGGTTTTTTTTGGGGGGGGGGGAAGGGTGGTTTCACTCATGTGGGACTCCCAGAACCTAGCACACTGTCTGTAGTGTTGGCTATGCCCATCATATTCAATGAATGAGAAAAAGAGACCTGAGCTATAACTTGGGAGGGACTTTTCTAGAAAAGGAAAATGTGGTGAAGATGTGTTGTTGTGCATTGTTTAAAATTTTTACTGATATCAAGGATGAGAAAAATTTAAATTGCTTGAGCTTTGAACTCCATGAGGTAGTTCAGGTAAAGATTTATATCCCTCCCAAGGGTTCATACCAAGTCTTATCCCAAAGGTAGTCCCAGTTGTTCTTCTGACTGCCTGTTACACAAAAGCACTGATCCCAGAAATCAGAAGGAATATCCTGGGATTCCAAAACTTAATTGCCATCTGTGCCATGTATGGCTGAACTATGAAAATTCATTCAGTCAGCAAGATAGAAATAACATCTGCAGAGGCAGACAACAAACTCAGACCACTTTCCCTCTGAAGTCCGGCTGTCACTGGGACTCATGGCAAGTTCCCAGCCTCAAAAAGCCAACAACTACAGAGCAGAGGCACCCTACCCAGAGTGGAGACCAGAAAGGGCAGGAGCAGTACAAAAGCCAGTTTTTTGACACTCTTAACAAATAGCTTCCCACTAACTCATTCATTTTCATGGACTCAGGTTGGCAAGTAGGCAGAGAAGAGGGAGAGGGGATGAGTGACAGAAATGTTCTATCAACTTGGGTTTATTCTAGGAATGCAAGGCTGGTTCAACAACTAGAAATCTACCACTGTGATCGATATGAAGCAGATAAGTCATATTACCAGTAGATACAGAAAAAGGAAAATATAGAGTTTTTTTTAATTGTGGCCAAATACATAAAATTTACAATTTTAACCATTTTGAAGTGTATGTTTCAGCAGCATTTAGAACATTCATAATGTCATGCAGCTACTACGTCTGTCTGATTCCAGAACATTTTCATCACCCCAAAAGGAAATTCCCAAAGGAATCTTATACCCACTAAGCTGTCTCTCCCAATCTATTTCCTTTCTATGAGTTTGTTTGTTCTGGAAATTTCATATGCACAGAATCATAATACATTGCTTTCTGTGTCTTGTTTCTTTCACTTAGAATAGTGTTTTCAAGGGTTCACCCATGTTGTAGCATGTACTAGTACTTCATTCCTTTCTGTGGCTGAATAATATTTCCATTATATGAATATACCACATTTCATTTATTCATTTATTTGTCGATGGATGTTTGGATGGTCCTACTTTTTGGCTGTTGTGAATAGTGCTGCTATGAACCATCATATTCAAGTATTTGAATATCTGCTTTCAGTTCTTTTGGGTAGATATCTATGAGTGGAATCTCTGGAATTTAATTTTATATTGAACTTACTGAGAAACCACCAAAATGTTTTCCACACTTGTGGCCTTTTAATATAGATTTCCTCTCCCTGAATGAGAAGTGCAGCCCAGTGGATGTGCCTCACAGTTAGAAAACTTCCTCTTCCTCTTTGTGGTAGGGTAAGTCACCAGTGGGTAAAAACCCAAGACTATTACTACAGCTGAAGTTCATTCATGTGTGCACATAGGACAGGGAAGAGGAGTACCCTCCAGGAGATGACACACAGCTGGGCCTGACATCCATGTATTAAACAAACTTATCGAGGACCTATAATATGTGATGAGCATTGTGGGAGTAAGCACTGTGGATACTGACATAAGGAACGTTTTTCTCTTCCCTATAGGTTCATTAGTTCTAAAAGCTGAGCACAGATTTTTAAAAAGTGAAATAATAATGCAATAATCAGAGTCCTTGATACATTTAAAAATCAATTCTCTCAAATACAGATTTAACATTATATGGTGATGTCTTTCAGTGATAAGTGAACTTGCTCTCACATTATGTCCATTCATAAAATATTTAAAGGGCCATGTCCAAAGAAATTACATGTAATTCAGTTGAGATGAGCACTGCACAAAATTGAATAAATTCCAGTGGATCATCTGTCTTTTAAAAATAATATTTAAATTAAGAAACCAAATGGGAGCATTAGCTGTACTCTATTATTAAAATCAATTTTTTCCATAAATGGATGTTAATAAGGTAGGCAATGTACACTGCAGTAATTACTTTATATTTGTTAGCTGAGAGAATTTACTAGCATCATGTAATATATGAATCTGTCTCTAAATTCCTGTGCGGGTACTACCTATGAGCTGATTATATCTTCCCGTATGCACTGCCTGGGATATTATACTAGCACAGCACGCCATTCTCAGAATGCCTCCTGGTCCAAATGACTAATTTTTTGTGATCTGCCTCCACATACCCCAAACCCATGTTCCGCATGATTGGGTACTACGTTAGTGTGGACCACAGAGAACATCCATCTGTGGCTCAAAATAACAGCACTGTTCTATAGATGGGGCATAGCTTTGGCTTTTGTGATGGAAATAGATGGAGGTAACAGTGCCTCCTTTACTGCTCTGTGTAAATTTCATCTAAAATCTTAGGTAATGTAGATATACCCATTCTTCTAGTTAATGGCTAAATGTCTAGTTGTGTCAGATACCATGATGCAATATTCTGACAGGTCAGCAGTTTTACTGATGTGATTGATTATTTAGGCTATTTTCTCTCCATGACAAGCTACTAAACACCATAAATAATTTTTTGAATGTCTTTGACAGAATAATGAGCATCATTTTCTTTTTAGAGAGTAGATAGATCGTTTTGCAGTCTGGTATCGAACATCTGGATGAATTCTATGAGGCTATTTTCCGTGTTGTTCTTCCACTCGCGATGATTAAGTGTCATGATGTATTGTTCAAATGTCTGCTTTTACAATTAAATCAAAATCCGAGGTAATGTGGTTAATGTAATTCAAAAATACCCATTGGGGTTACCTGAAAAAAGTTAGGAACTCGTATCCATGCAGCTGAGTTCTATTAAAGTACCTGGGTTTACGTGGAAGAGCTTAATAGATGCCATTTAAATGGACGAATACATGTAATTAACAGAAAAAAATAAGAGAAAGTAATCCAGAATATAATTTTAGGTGTCAGTTGGAGAAGTTCATCCTGTGGAAGAGACTCAGATTGAAATTCTTGTTCCAACAAGCTCACCGTGTATGAGCCTTAGAGCTTTTATATGCAGGTTATAATCCTAGCTAATCCTCTCAAGAGTGCTATCCCATTCATTTACATGCGTTATAATAGAAAACATATTCTATTCTTCATAATAGGAGATTTCTAAAAACCTTTGTCATGTCAGCATACATATTGGTCTATGGAAAGTTGTGTGAGCTTGGGTCTTCTTAGGCAACTCTTGATCTCCCCACTCATACTCCCCAAAGATTTTGATTCTTAAATGTCCCTCGATGCTACCAATATAATCTACATTCTATTCCCAGCTGCTGAGCATCTCTCTTGGCCTCCATCTCTAAGCACCCCCCCCCCACAAATCATGTTTTGGTGAAACCAAATTCCTTACTTGCCAGTCTTTTAGTTGACTTGTATGCCTGGCAAGTGTCTCCAACTCCCTTGGCAGGTTTCATTACTACAGGGATGATATGGGGCTATTGGGTGGCCAGGTTCTGGGCTAGGACAAGGTGCTCAACCTCCCTGTGCCTCACTTTCCTCAACAGTAAAAAGAAAATAATGCTAGTACTTTATGGGGCTATTGTGAGCTTTAAATGGGATAACACAGTTGAAACACCTGATACAGTCCCTGTACACAGTAAATGCTCAGTTAATATCACAAAAGATGATGGGGAACACTAGGGTTCCTTGTGGAAATGTTCTCCCCAGCTGTTAAACAAATTGCTCTGGGGACATAGCCCATTGATCTCATCTAATTTGTTTGAGAATGTAAATATTCAACCTTTCTGAAGATTGTTTGCCCATCCCTAGTCCTCCCAACATGTCTCGCATTTTTCCTCTTCCCTCACATTACAAACGGCCACTCAGAAATCTAATCTGCACATGCTGTCTTTGCTCATAATGTGACCTAAGTGGGCAGGTGACTTGATTAATTCATTTGTAAGATAGTGACAGTGTGTCTGGTAGGGGACAGTTGCTGTTCTAGGGGTAGAGTGAATAAAATGACATCCCTGCCTTCAGCAAACTTCTGTCCTAGTCTCCTCACCAAACTTTGCCCCATCCTAACCATTATTCTCTTGTCAGTTACCTTAATGCTGCCTTTTCCAACTGTCGGCTCATCCCCTTGGATAGAGAGTGTAGAAGCAAAATAGGGGTTGAAAATCTCTTTCCCTTTCCTCTGGGTACAACATGCTGTTATTCCCAAGAACAAGCCTCGCATTTTGTTTTTCTTCCTATCTAGGAAATAACCGAATAAGTTGTTTCTAGGTAACCCTTATCTTATTCTCGGGGTCGGTGTTTCTGACTCTGTTTTAAGGGCTCTTGGACTTCCTGGTGCCGAGGACAGGGCTTTAGAATCAGACCCAGCTGGACTCAGATCTTTATTCCTTTCTAGCTGCGTGATCTCCAGCCTGTCATTTTGCCTCTCTGAGCCGATTTTCCTCCTTGTTAATGAAGGATAACGATCACTGCTTTGTAGGGTTGTTGTGAGCATTAAAATGAGGGAGTGTCTTCTAAGCACTTAGTATGGGCCTGGCACAAAATAAGTGTGCAGTAAACGTTAGCTATTATTAGCAAGAGCTGCAGAGTGTAAAGGATGCCTGGTTTCAATCCTCTGTTCCAAGCTTAGTAGCCGATTAACATTTAGCAAATTACTTACTTTCACAGAGGATTGGCTTCCTTTTCTGTAAAAATGAAATTTAATATCTTCTTATCCACATGGTTGTTCTACGGATTAAATGAGATAAAATTGTTAATGACACTGCAGAACATGGTCTTCTCCTCTTACATCTGCCGTTCACTCACAAACGTATTTTAACATCTTATGCTCAGCCCTAGAGGGGCAGTGGAGAACAAGACAGACATGATCCCTTGCTCTCCTGGAGACTAATTAATTAATTAATTAAGCACAGATAGTCAAGTGCTATGGAGGAAACAAGCAGAAGTTATTAGAGAGAATAGTAGTTGTTTGGATCAAAGGAGCAGGGAGGACTTCTTTTAAGAGAGGACATCTAAACTGAGATCTATGGGATAAGAAGGTACTAGCAATGGGAAAAGCATTCAGCTAGAGGGAACAGCATGTAGAGAGGTCCTGACATGGGAAGAGCTTGGCGTGTTCAAAGATTTAAAAGAAGCCTGATGTTCTGAGTATGTTTTTTGAAGATTTTACTTACTTATTTGAGAGAGCGAGAGAGTGCAAGAGAGTAAGCATGAGGGGGTGAGGGAAGGCAGAGGAAGAAGCAGACTCCCCGCCGAGCAGGGGGCTTGATCCCGGGACCTGGCGATCATGACCTGAGCAAAGGCAGGTGCTTAACTGGCTGAGCCACCTGGCTGTCCGTGTCCTGATTATGTTTAAAGAATACACTTACCCTTTATTTAGAAAACTAAGGAAGAGCTGTTGACATCACCAGTTACTCTAGAGAGGTGAAGGGATTGAGGGCAGGTAGGAAGGTCATAGTAGGTGGTGGTCACAGTAAACGTCCCAAAAGTAATTTCAGTATTTTGAACAGGTTCTCAGCAGAAAACAAGTGGTCCACCCAGAAGAGTAATGAGATGCTAATTTAATGAAGGGATGATTTACAAAGCTCTGGTCCAGGTTTCGGGCTAATGGTTAAAGGAGACCAGGAGGGGAAGGAAAGCAATCCAGGGCAAGCAACAGCAGGGATTTAGGATCGTTCCTTCTTCTGATGAGGCTGATGGAGGGGTGGTTACTGAGAGAGCAGCAGCTGCTTGGACAGAGCTGTGGCCATTGGTGGAGGAACACAGTTGTCACCAGTTTGCAGCCCAGCACCAAGGAATCTGGTGGTGAGGACATCTACCCAGTGCTTCATGCACCCTCTTGCTGGTGCCTCTTTTTGGACAAACCTCTCTGGAAGCCAAAGGGGCAGGGAGCTGGGTTGATGTAGGTCAGCCTTCCGGAGCATAGGGTGAGGGGGAGAGGGGAGGACTGTAGATCTGGGCCATGGAGGCTATCGCACGGGACCTAATATAGTGCTCTGTAGGCTGAAGACTGCCTCCCCACCCCGAGATGTCCACTCCTAACCCTGGAACGTATGACTATATGTGCATAAGTGGCAAAAGGGACTTTGCAGATGTGATTAAGCTAAGGATTTTGAGATGAGAAGATTATTCTAGATTATTATCCCCATGGGCCCCATGTCATCAGAATGGTCTTTATAAGGGAACGAGAGGGACAGAGGTCAGAGCGAGCTGGGCATTTTTAATGACATTGTTCTCTCAGGGATTCTCCCTTAGAACTTTCAGAAGGAACACAGCTCTGCTGACACCTTGATCTTAGCCCAGTGGGACTATTTTGGAGCGAGGAGAAAATAAATTTGTGTTGTTGTAGATGCTACGTTTATGGTCCATTTTTGCAGCAAAAGGGAAACAAATACAAGAAGCTCTTATTTCCATGGCATTTTTCAGTTGAGCAAGCAGGTTCACAGACATCACCGCCTTTTAATGCTCACAGCAACTCTTTGAGGAAGGAATTCTTTTTTTTCCAGTGTATGGAGGGAGAGAGTGAGGGTCAGAGCTGTGAAAAACCTTGCCCGGAGCCAGGAAGAGGAAAGAGAGGGTAGAAGAGCTGTCTTCACTGTTCCTCCCGGACTCTGCCCCTCCGTCCGAGCCCACCTGCTTCCATTTTAGGGCATCAAGCTGAGCATCCCAGAGCCTTAGGGCATTTTATAAGAGATGAAAAGATGATGGGGTTCCTTCAACCAGAGAAGCTCTGTATCTATTTTTTTTTTTAAATAATTGACTTCTAGGTCAGAATTCACTAAAGCCCACCAAGATCTTGGGGCTAAACAGAAGCTTGAAAATGTTGGTGGGCACTCTGCAAATGGTCACCGTAGAAGATAAGAAGCAGCAGACACTCTGCGGTGATAGCTAATCAAAAAGGGAAGAACAGACTTCTCGGAGTCCCCCCAGAGGCCTGGCCTTCCAACTTCCAAGCAGAGTATGGCTATGAGAAGCTGCAGAATGTCATGCATATGACAGCATCTGGGCTGTTATTTGAGGTTTAAAGTGAATTATAAAAATTGGAGCTCTGTCACCCACAAGGCTTCAACACATTTGTGACGCCGGGGTGTTTCTGTTGCATTGATAAAGGTCAAAATCAATAGAATTCTCCAATCTTCACCCATTTTATAGGTCAGGTGTGCTGTTATTCTGCTAGTGAGTTTCTCTGTGATCCTTAAGTATTTGCTTGACATAAAAATGACTTTAAGGTTTACTTATCGGTCCCTTGGCAAGTGAAGGACATTTCATATCTCTAATACCTTAAATATATCATCTGGAATGATCGCACATTGAGCCATTTGCTTTGCCTGGCTGCTGAGAACTGTGCTTGAGTTTCAAAGGGCTTTTCTTTGGGGGCCGGTCGGGGAAGAAACCCTATTTTCCTGTCTGCTTCTCTCAAAATGCTCTATCTCAGTAAAGTGAGCAAGTCAGAGAGCTTTGTCCCCGCTGAACTGGACTTGAGCTCTAGTTGTTGGGCCCTCATGCAGCTCAGTACCTGTCCTTGTGTCAGGGGTAGGGGTGGGATTGGGCCCATTGTCTGCTATTCCATTCCATACACTTTAGAGGAAACCATGGGAGGGAGGCAGTTTTCTCTGTTCTCACTGCCGGCAAAGCTCTGTTTCTCATGAGCACCTGATGTGTTTCCTAACAGATGGGCATTTGGAATTTTGTTATTCAATGATCAGATCTACCGAGTAACAGAACCATAGCTGTTTATTAGAAATGTGAGTGCATAGCCCCACTCTTGCGAAGCTGAATTTTCCAGAGTGAGGATCCTTTCTTACAAAAAGCCCTCCTCCCTCCCTCTGGTGATTCTAATGAACAACCAGGGCTGAGAACCACTGTTACTACTGTTTGGCTTGCTTTTCTTTGGCCACTGGAAAGCTCAAAATCAAGTTTGGGGTATTTTCTAACAGCTAGCTAGGCCTTCGTGGTGTACAGTTCTGAGTGCATTTCCGATCTGGAACTGATCTTGGTGACATGTTTGGATTCACCCTTCATCCTAATTTCTTTACCTATTTCTTTTATCACATTGTCATTATATATTTATTGGGGCTCTTTGTCAATGATCTTTGATAGGAGGCAGAGAGGGATTGGTGGGTGGAGCAATGATGGGAAGTTCAAGGCCCAACAGGTGTTTACAGTGGGTCTGTTCCCTGCCCTGGGATATTTCCACACATTAGATGCCGCAAAAGACACTGTACCATTTAGTCCTGCTACAAAGATAATGGAATACTTCGCCCTCCGTGATGCTATCATAAAAGGAGTCCTATCGTTCTTTTACTTTTTAATCGAAAGGAGGAATGTTAACCATCTTTTAAAAACTGGAAAAAAGGTAATTTAAAACATTACTCCTAATTCTACCCCTGCCCAACATAATGAAAACATTTTATGTTTTTTTTCCAGAATACCAATTTGTCATCAGAGGGCTTTTGTTTCAATAAAATAAATAAGAGTAAAAATTCAACAAAGCAAGTATTTAATTAAGAAAAATCAGCCCGGTATTCAAGATGATCACAAGCCACGTTCTCTACCTGTGAATCGTGGAGACTGAATGATAGGCCATTTGTTTTAGTGGCTTCCCACTGTGGTCCAGGCACCATGGTATAGAAACCCCTCTAAGAACAGGCCCCTGTTGACCTCTTCAGCTCTCAAACCATTCACTACTAACCCCACATCCTCACTTAACTCATAATGTACTTCTTTCAGTTTTTAGAACATGCTCTTTCTTTTTTTAAGATTTTATTTATTTATTTGACAGAGAGATGACAAGTAGGCAAAGAGGCAGACAGAGAGAGAGGGGGAAGCAGGCTCCCCGCTGAGCAGAGAGTCCAATGCGGGGCCTGATCCCAGGACCCTGAGACCATGACCCGAGCTGAAGGCAGAGGCCCAACCCACTGAGCCACCCAGGTGCCCCTAGAACATGCTCTTTCTTGCCTCTGGGTCTTCACACATGCTGTTCCCTCTGTCAGAATCTTATTCTCTCCCTCCTGTCCGCATTCCCCTAGCTAACTCCCCCTCAATTATTTCCATGTTTTAGCTTAGGTATTACTTCTTCCTGGAGCTTCTCCTAGAGTTTCCAGACTTGTCTCTCTGCTGTAGCTATTCTCCGACTGGGCTCCTTCTCTCACTGAGTTGTGACTGCCCAGTTCATGCCTGTCTCCCCTGTAGGCCTCCGGGACACTGACTTTGCCACCAAATTTCCAGCAGTGACCACAGTGGCTAACTCAGAGTGAAGGGCTCAATAAATGGAATTGGTTATTGTGATTATAAAGTGTCTGTCCCCTTGTTTGAAATGCCCTCGGCAAATGTGGGTAATGCCTGACATGAGTCGGTTTTGGAGAAGGACATCCCTAGTCGTCCAGTGAGAGAAGACTGAAGCTAGACATTACCTTTCCTGGCTCTTTAGATACTCTGTTAGGGCTCATAGGACATGCAGCAATGGAGAGAAATCAGCTCATTCCAAACTAATTTTCACTTTTGGTTAACACTTGCTCTGTGCAGGGAAAGGTCGTATTATTGAGAGCTTGAATGCTTCCAAGCTGATTGCCTGTTTCCACAACTCGAAGGAGCTTCTGGAGCTTTGACCTGTGCTTCAGTAATTTGGTCATGAAGTGGACGGTACCTGAAATGTGACAGTTGAGGGCAGAAGTGCAGTGATGGGTGTCATGAAATGAAATGCCATGTGCATGTACATGGCTTTTTTTTTTTTTTTTTTGGCCAATAAGATTTTGTCTCTTTCCCTGTAAGAACATGGTTCTGTACACTGTAAAGAGTTTTGAACTTGAACTTGAATTTGTTGCCTTTCTACTTCCTAATAATGTTACCTTGGGCAACTTTGTTATCACTCTGGGTCTTTATTTTCTCATCTCTGACAAGTGGACAGTAACTTAAGCCGCATGGCCATCTGGGGAATGTTTATCAGGTACCTAAACAAGTGATGGATAAAGGCTTGTTAAATTCAAATGTCAAAAACGATCTATGCCATTGGAATGAGTAAGTGTGAACTTCCCGGATTTCTTCTTTCTCAAAGTTTGTGGGTGAATTTAAACATTGTTCTGCTTCTATTAACATTACTTATTCACACAGTACCCTTCTGCAAGAAAAACCCAACAAAACAAAAAAATGTCATGTAACTTACCTTTTCAAATACAATTTATTTGTTTAATAAAGCAATAGTTGCCAGAAACTCTCCTTTCGCTCTGCTTTGCTACAAAGGCAAACTGGGAGTCTCCCTACAGAGCTGAGAGGGAAGAGAACGCCTGCAAATCTCTCCAAATTAGCCCCTGAATAGCAACTGCATCTCTTTTTTGAGTATAATCAGCTACTCTGCCCCAAGTCTTCTAATTATTTTACCAGGCCAGGGAAAGAGAGCTGACAAATAAGCCCGACTCTTCCTTGGCACCACAGAATTCAAAGAAGAACAGAAAGCCCATTGAAGTCCTCCTCTGCTCTTTTGAAAAGCGTTCTATCTGTCTCCTGAGATGGCAAGGTTGTGAACTTCAAGCGGGAAGGTGGTAGAGAAATGAGTAAAGAAACATCCATCCATCTCCGTTGTCATGGCTCGTCTGGCCTTGAGAGCGTGGCAGAGCAGGAAGCAGTGAGCTGTAAAGTGCAAACATGAACTCCCACTTGCTGCTGCTGATGTAGCAACACTCCTTAGGCTACCCAGCGGCTTGGCTGATGCCTTCCCTCCTACCTGTGCCTCCCAGTGTCTAAGCCAAGTCCTCATTTGTCAGTGGCTCTGAGGGTTCTGCCCTTTCCTTCTTGGAATGTCTTTTAGTCATTTGCTCTCTCAGTCCCTAACAATGCCTTTTTTTTAAAAGGATTGATTGATTGATTGATTGATTGATTGAAGAGAGTGAGAAAGAGCATGCGCACAAGCAAGGTAGAGGAGTCACCGAGGGAGCGGGCGAGAGAGAACTTCAAGCAGACTCCTCGCCGAGCGTGGAGCCTGACATGGGGCACAGTCTCACAAACTTGAGACCATGACCTGAGCTGAAATCAAGAGTCAGATGTTTAACCGACTGAGCCACCGAAGCGCCCCACTCAATACCTAACAACTTCTTGCGGAACCTAGCTGGGAACACATCACAGGCTCATTTGGGACTTTTGGTACAATACAGAGACATAGAGCCACAGGGAAGTATGGAAGTAAATGAGCTCTCTGGGAGCATCCTAACAGCTGTGTTGGTGGTTTCCAAACTCTGGTTCAAGGGCCCCATAAGTGTAGTCTGGAGGAGTATCAAAAACTTTATAGAGAGGAAGTTGGTGGGAGATGGGTGTCAGAGAAAGGCTGAACAGGAAAAGCTGTGGGCAATCTATCATTGCTTTGACTAGAGATGTTCCGTTTTTGTTTGCATTCAACCTTTGATACCAGCGTAAGATTTAAAGATTTAAAGAAACAGTTCTATGGCCAAAACAATTAGATGGGAGAGCATTTGCTCAGTTCTGTTTCGTATCTATAGAAGGATAGGGATCTGTTCGTTGTGAATTATATTATTTTGTACCTATTCTGGTTGTACAAATTCATTTTCTGTCTCTCCGAAAGGAATGTGAGCTTGTGAAGACCAATCTGTCTGTCTGTCTGTCTCTCTCTCTCCATATATATATATATATATACACACACACACACACACACATATATATATATACATATATATATATATATATATATATATAAATTCATCTCTCATTGAGCACAGCTCTGTGTTCTTTATAGATGAATTGCTCTTAAACTTTTTTGAGTCATCTTTTTGGAAAATCTGATCAAAGTTGTAGACCAGCTGCTATGAGAAAACACTGGTACATAGTATGATTTCATATTCTTTCAAGGAATTTTGGTGCCACTGGAACCCAGCCACACAGTCAGAAATTGAGAATCCTTGCAGAAAAAGTCTTCTTGATTGACTGCACAAATTACTGGGGTAAATGTACACAAAGGAAGCATGTTTTTTTTCCCCCCTGATCATTAGACCTGCCCAATATTGGATTGGACTACTTCATGAGAAAATGAATTCCTGATTACTTTATACGTACAGATGTCTGGCTAGAGGGACAGGGTGGCATAGTGGGAAAAAACACTGGATTTGGCATCAGCTAGAATGGGCTCCAGATCCTACTGCTGCCAGTTCCCACATATGTTTCCTTAGACAAATCACTTAACTTATCTGAGCCTTAGTTTCCTTATCTGTAAAATGAGAATAATGATATTGCCTATTTTGTAATGACCTCAGAGGGTTGTTGTGAGGACTTAATGAGATAATGCATGCAAATCATTTATTGTGGAATAGTGTACTCCATCAAAATGTCAGTTCTGTACAACTTCCTGCAGAAAGGGTACCTGTACTGTGTGGGAAATTGAAATGGAGACTCTCTCAGGTCCATTATGATTTGGAGATCCCCTCTTTTCTGCCCTGTTTGGTTGAATAATCCAGGAACTGTTCTTTTCTTGCCTTGGATTTACTTTCAAACAGGTTTTGTGATGAGAATCTTGGGCAATGTTTGCTTTTCACCTCAAAGGTCAGCTTTTAAAAAAAAAGTCTTAAAAATATCCTCAGCTTCTTTGAAGAGATTTTATATCTTTATTTGAAAGTGGCTGTGCACGCCCCTTAGGAGGGTGAGGAGACTTTGACCAAAACTTCTGACATGTTGCACTCTGCAGCCAAATAGTCTAGGGAAACACACATTTATGAGTAGATAGTGTAAACTTCGAGTTTGTGATTGGATTTGGCATCACACTTATAAATAATTCAACCAAGTACTGTTCCAAACACTTGATCTTCAGAATGGATACCTTTTGACAGGCTTGTGGTAGCTCGTATCCAAAGATGGCATTTAAATGAACCATGCTTCCTTGTCCTTTGACCCTCCCTTTGAACCTGGGCTGGCTTTTGACCAATAGAATGTGCTGGAAGCGACACTGCATGGCTTTGTAGGCTAGATCGTATTCAGAAGCCTTGTGACTTCAGTCTGTGTCTCTTGGCATACTAATGCTGGGAGGAGCTGGATACCAGGTAGGAAGTCTGACTACTCCAGTTCCATTGTGCTTGAGGAAGCTCAAATATGGAAAGGCCACATGGAGGAGGATATGTCTGACCAGATCCCCACTGTGCCAGCCATCCCAGCTGAGGTGCCAGGTGTGAGTGAAAAAAGTCTTTGCAGGACTCCAGCTGCCATCTGACTGCAAGTGCAGGAGAGACCCAGAGTAAGAACCCTTTACGTAGCCCAGTTAATCCACAGAACTGTGAGACAATACAGTAAATTGTTGTTTGGAGCCACTAGTTTGGGGTGTCTTTTCCTACAGCAATAGGTCACTGAAAAGGATGTGCTGGTTACACATGTGTGGACAGACACTGGTGAAGTGTATGCAGTTGCCCGCAGAGTATCTGGTGGGGTTTGTTGGAGAGCCTATGGCTTCCTAGTGAGAGGGGCCATGTTGGTTTCCATTGACTCTGGCTGTTGAGCCTTAACCCTCAAATCAAGAAAATCACTTGAAATTGGGTTAAGACTACAGAGTGGCAAGAATACAGCTTCTTTCTTTCCCAACAGACTACTTGGCATCCAAGTTTGTAATACCTTCTTTCTTACTCTTAAGACAAGTTCTCTCGAAGCTTTAGTGCTATGGTTTCTCCAAATTACTTGCCAGGGTGATCTCACACAACTGTTCAAACCAGAGCTGGCATAGTAGAGTCTGCGAGCAGACCACCTATTTTGTTGAGTACAGTTTTACTATTTTTAGTAAATAGTTTGACTGTTGCTGGTTTCCCACTGCACTGGCAGACTTGAATAGTTGTGACAGATGGTTCAGTGTGCAAAGCCAAAAATATTTACTATTTGACCTTTACAGAAGAGTTCGCCAAGCCCTGGTAAAAGACCAGTGAGCTAACTGGTTGGTGACATTTTAGACTGTGTATAGTATTAGACTGGATCTGAGAATTGGACTTTATGATGAAGTGCTTCTGGCCTCATCTTTTCTTGGGACCACTAAGCAAGTAAATTCAGCTTCAGCCAACATATATTGAAGACCTACTGTGCAGTAGCTACCTACTGTTTGGGTATGTGCCTTATATTATTCCATTACCGCGCATAGTCATTCTGCGAAGTGAGTATTTTGTCTTCACTCTGTAGATAAGGAAATTTGAGACTTTGAGAGGAAAAAAAATGGTCTTGTCAAGGTCATGTAGCTGCTTATAACATCGCTGAGCTATGATGGGACCCTAATCCACAGGCTCCGAGTACTAGATTCTTTCTCCTGCGCCCGCGCTTTTCAAACTTTTATGTTATTTTTTGTACCTACATGTATGTGTGTATGTTTGTGTGGTGCAATTAAGTGTTTGGCAGCAGAACCTTCTTTTACTCAAAAAATGCAATCCATGAACCCCATAAAACAGATTAAAGAAACAGATTAAAGAAGAAATTAAAACAGATTAAACAGAAAACAGATTAAAGAAGACATTTTTTGATCAAAGTACTCCATAATTATACCCTTCCTTCTTGCAACATGCACGCGTGCATGTGTGTGCTCTCCCCTCCCCTTTGGTCCCCACCCCAACTTCAGCCTGAACCTGAACACAACATGGATCTTCTCAGGACCTATAACAAAAGATGGAAGGACACGACGCTTGGGCCTTCATTACTTGGTCTTTATTTTTCCCATAGCACAGATATCTGATTGCTCTTTTACCTCAATACTAGTGACTTTCAATGCAGTCCATAATATTGTCAAAATTACTAAAAAAAAAAAAAGTTCAAGGACTACTATTTCTGTTTGTGTGATTCCTTTTACCACTTCCAGGCTTCAGATTTCTCTATTCAAATCCAAAGTAATCTGGATGGTATCGTTTGGTATTTTTTATCTTATTTTCATCTTAGCACATCTGTATGATGGAGCTTTGTACATAAATATTAACAACCAACGTTTATAATGATATTTAGTAATATCAAAAAATACAATGTAATGCTGATAAAACTACAAGAACTCTGAATACATGATGACCTCAGCTTTCATGATGGATTTGGGTGGGGTGTGTATTAACCCACTCAGTCCTAGACAAATAAAATTGGAAAGACCTGTGCTGAGATGTTGGTGGTCATCCCTGGGCGGAGGGGTTCTGTGTGATTGTTGCTGTCTGCCTTAGACCTTTGTGTATTGTCCCTTCTCTTGAAAGCTGTAGAAATGATCAATTTGTCAAATACAAGTATCTGTATGTGCTGTATTGTGATACTTTCTGATGTCGTTTCAAACATTTGGGAAGAAACGGCTGGCCTGGAAGAATCCAGGCGTGGTTATTGAATTCTTCCTGAGTGTCCTACTGTCCTTTCGTTCCCTGTCTGTCTGCATTTGTGTGCCTCTTTATTTACAGTGATGTTAAAGAAAGGGTACAAAAAGCCCAGGATCTTCTATTTAGATGTAAACGGAATCCACATAGTAATGCAGAATGTAGCAATGCAGTAATGCAGAATCCATGCAGAATATGCACAAGATTTTATTCAGGCAGATAAATGGCTCAAGAAATTTAGACTTACGGTCTCCTGAAAGATAATACGTGACATGCTATACTGCTTCGGACTCAAAGTTTCCTGCATCCTAACGTGTATTGACTCTGGGGATAGGTTTTTAAACATTAAAATTTTTAGGAAAACATAAAAAAAAACATATCCCATTATGGCAGAGTGTTCTATATTAATGCCACTCTCAAATTCAAAAAGATCAGTGTCACATTATGTAAACATCTCTGTATCAGTTAGATTGTAAGTGACAGCACATTTTATAAGGTCTAAGGAAGCTTACATAAGAACAGATATTTTCCCAATACAATCAAATGCCACTTTGAATAAGGGGCACGCTAGAAGAGATGCAAGGGATATGTGTAACGTGTGCTAAATTCGTGATTGCCTTGGGCACTACTAAAGCCACCCTGGGTAATTTCACTTGACAGCCAAAAAAGAGGAGCTAAAGAAATGTGGCAGTTTCACCTCCTGTGTCTATTCACAAACTCCCATGGTGACCTCATTAATCTTGGGGAGGAGAAGCACTCAAAGCTTGGCTGCGTAACGCCAGAATGACTGTTTGCAGAAAGCAAAATCCAGTCCATCTGCCACTGGTTTTCTTTATGCTGGTGTTTGGCAGCTTTATAGAGGGGTGTGCCAAGGTGTGCGGGGTCACATTTGGGGGCGGGGGAGAATGTTGATGGGACGCTGGATGGAGTAGCCCGTGCCTGCTGTGCCTGCCCACCACGGGAACCCAGGCTCCAGCCCTTCCAGATCTTTGCTGCTGCTGGTTCTCACCACGCTGCCGGCAGGAATGGGGGAGAGAAGAACGGAGGCCGCCATTGGGCCTGTCACCAGAGGCAGCGGACGGCCGTGTCATCGTTTGCATACTTTGGTACCCATGCCAGCAGAGGCTAACCTCTGGCCCTGATCTTAGTACGACAGGCAATCTGTTGGGTTGATGCACTTCACTTGCCTTGACTAACATGGTGTTTTATTCAACTGACCTATTGTTTCATGGCTGGGGAGTCTCAACGGCTTGAGACTTGGATTCAACAAACCTTTGTCAGGAGACGTGCTTTCTGCCAGGCATTGTTCCGGCCATTCTGGCACTTTTATCTCATTTGATCCTCAGAATATTTTGGGGGTAATGTCACTATTCCTGTTTTTAACTGATTAAACCAAGGCCTTTTCTACTAATCCATGCTGTGGCTCTCCTTACTTTAGGGGGAATTAATATTAGGGAGAAAATAAATAATGACTTTTAACTTTGGAGGAGATATTAATACTTTTGTTAAAGATTATATCATGTGAGATAAAAATGATAAAGCTGTGATATTTTAAAAGATAGTATTGCTAAAAAACCTTAATTAGGCATCAATAATTTTAATAAGGACACATTTCGGTGGTGAAGTGGTATGAAGGCAGAGAAGTTGGGGTGGTGGCATTGGGATATAATGAGTAACACTGAGCTTACATGTGTTGCGGCTAGTCCTGAAGCCTGTGGCAGACATTACAAGAGAGGTCATGAGTCAGAATGGGTGAGTAGAACCAGGAGCATGCTTATGATCATGGATGCCAAAGAAAGAGGAAACTTCAAGATGGGGCAAGGGTTCAACATGATGTGCCTGGAAGAAATGTCCAGAGTGATAAAGTCTGAGAAGGGCCATAGGACTTTGCATTTTGGAGACCAGTGCTGACCTTACCAAGAGCCCTTTCTATGAAGTGAAGAGGGCAAGAAGCAGATATTATAGACTGAAGGGTGAGTAGGAAATGAAAGAAGAGAAGACTGTTCGTGAATAGTTTGGTACTTCCGATTGTTTTTGCTGTGACTGAGAGAGGAAAGAATGTGGTTTCTAGAGGGCGTGTCCTTAAGGGAGGTGCATTTTGTGAAACTGTAAAGCAACAAAGACCCTAGCATAACTATAGTTGGAAAGGAAAGGGCTTGTATGGAGAGAATCGTTTGATATATGGGAGTGAACTTGAGATTCGGCGTCCAAGAGGTGATAGGAGGGGACATGGGCCAGGGCATACAAGGGAAAGTTGGCTTTTGACCTCGATGAGGGAACTCCCTAACCTTATTCCTGAGGGAAGAAAATGATGAAAGATGTGATTTGTGAATGTTTATGTTGGAGATGTGGAAAATTAAGGAAATCAGAACCAAAAGTGCCAACTGTGTTAATGAAACGGAAGGGGGGAAGGGGGTGCTGAGACAAATACTGAAATGGGAAGGAGTAGGGTTGAGTGAGGGACTTGTAAATGAGATAGTGAAGGCTTCACAAGGTCAGTGGGGGAGAATAGAGCATGGACTGATGAGAAGTACACAGAGATGTTGCTGAGACTCCAGCGAAGGTTGGAGATCATGAATTTGTAATGATGCTAACTGCCTGGTATGCATGTCTTTCTCTTGTTGGGGAGATCAGAAAGGTAGATTGTAATATTAGACCAGGGCTTGGAATTTGGGATTGTGGCAGAAGGAAGTGATGGAAAGAAGCTGAGAGGGCTGGAGGGCAAGTAGATTGGATTTGTAACCATCAGACCCAAGCAGCTTAGGGAAGGAAGACTGAAGTCTGGTAGACTGCAGGACTCTCAGAGGAGGAGGTCAGGACTCAGAAAAGGAGGTGAAAAACCACACTCTAAAATCACCTTGAATAGATCATAACTGTAGAAGAGTAATTAGAAGACACAGAAAGGGACAGAGCTTGAAGGCAAGCATTTCAGGAGACAGAGGCTTTTCTGTAAGGATTTCGGGAGTAACGGTCAGGACACTGGGTCAGTAAACAACAGGGCCAGATGCCCTGTATTCCAATATTGAGACGTGAAGATGAGGTTGAAGAATAACCAGTCTTCACTTGAGAGCCTTCAGGGAAAGCAGTGCCCTCAGAAGATAGTTACATTTCAGTAATGGTATGAGTTGAAGGAGCATCCTGTCAGGGTTCAGGAAACAGGTGAATTCGTCTACCATTGTCTAAAAGATCCAGAGCACAAAACGAGAAAGTTTATGGACAGAGACAGCAGCGGAAGCTTGAGGCAGAGAGGAGCAGCTCAGCGGGGTGAGATGAGACTAGGTGTGAGGAAGGGTCATGACCCAAGATGACAGGAATGGAATGGAGGACTCCCTGAGATTTGGGGGCCTGAGGTTGGTGCATCAGGCCAGTGGGGAAGTTTGTGGAGTTTCTTTACAACCTTGTAAGTTGTAGAGAAGTAAGTCAGCGTGAGAGCTCTTGGGGTCTAAAGCTTGAGTTTAGGTAAGGACCCTGAACTTCAGGATAGGGTACTTGTCAGTATTTCTTAGCAGGCTGATGGTGTGCTTGGTTACAGCTTCCTCTTTGACTAGCGACATCTTGAGGACATTGTTTATTCGTTATCACTTTATCTTCTGGTGGCTTTTGATATTTATTTGTGCCCCTGCCTTATTTCAAGGAAGATTTAAGGTAGGTATTTAGTACTGTGCAGTCCCTGGTGTGAAGCGTTAAGGGAATTGACAGGGGATGTATCATGAGTTAATATGGAAAAGCTTTTGAGAGGGTTGAACTGGCCTTCTTCCTACCCAGTTTATGGATATTCTGTAGCCTGAAAATGTCCCCAGAAGATTATAAGGAGAATATAATATCCAAATTATTCACTTTGCAACAGTCATTTAAAAATGTCTTCCAGGGAAACTTTTAGTGAAAATGATGTTTATGTTTAGGGAACTATGTGTAGGGCTCATTGATTACTACTTTCCTACAGCTTAGTGGCAGAGCTGTGTGTACCGGGTGGTCTTCTGTGGGATCACTCATGTCACCATGGACATAAGAGCCCAGCCCATCAGGGAAAAAAATGTATTTTTTTCCCCATGGATCTAAGCCAAAAATGTTTAAAAGCAACAAAAGCGTTTAGAAAGTCTTCAGAAATTTACCCTACCTGACTGGGGTGTAGGTAGTAGATGTTTAACTTCTTTTTTCTGATGATGAAAGATTAGACATAGTCATTGTAAATATTTAAAAGCAAAGAATACAGAAAAGCAAAAAAGAAAAATCATTTTAATCATATCAGCTACAGCCATCCATTGTTAACATTTTGATACATAGTATTCAATCATCTTTATGTCCCTCTGCCTTTTAGGTAAAACGTGAACATGGCAATGCAATCCTTATTTTTTCCTGGTTGTTTCTTGAACATGATCAAATGTCATTAATACTCTTCCACAATATGATATTCAATATTATATTCCATTGATTTACTGTATTTACTTAACCAGTCTTCTCATGCTGTTTTCTGTTTTATTTTTTCCATGTTTTTAGAATTACAAATCATGCTGGTATGAACATCCTTGAGGAGAAATTCATGATCACTTAAAAAATTCTTAGAAATATAATGGCTTGATCAAAGTGTCTTCTCTTTCTGTCTTTTTCTTCCTGCCTTCCTGTTGGCCTTTCTTTCTTTTTCTGTTAAAATTTACAGTTGAAACCAAATTTATCCTTGGGATTATGGTGTTGTGGATTTGTTATCAGATGTAGTACTAATTTACACTGGCGGGGGGGGGGCAGGGTTAACAAATTCTAGACCACATGAAATTCCAGTCTGCCTCTTGTTTTTGTCTGGTCCTTAAGCTCAGAATGCTTTTTACATTTTTTAAGGATTGGAAAACATCTTCAGAAGAATGATATTCTATGATATGTGAAAATTATATGAAATTTAAATTTCAGTGTCCATTAATGACGTTTGGAGTACAGCCATGCCTTGTTGTATTATATTTATAGCCTGTGGCTCCTTTCAAGCCCATATAGCTGAGTTGAATAGCTGCAGCAGAGATGATAGGACCTACAGTACCTAAAGAATCTACTCTCTGGCCCGTTATATAAAAAGATTGATGATCCCTGATTTAGGACAGAGGAGTTTAGAAAGTTACTGTAGATAATAGCAATCCTTCATTTTGACTCTAGAATAATTTCTTTTTATGCTGCTCTCTACCTTATATTGTCAACCTGTTTCTGTATTTCTTCATCTGTAGAATGAGGATAATAATGACCATCTCACATGGTTTTTGTGACGAGTGAATAAGTTCTAAGTATTAGAACTCATTGCTTAGAATGGTGCCCAGCTTAGAACTGATAAGTGCTGTCACTGGAGAGTGTGTGGCTGCTTGGAAATTGTTCACTAGTAAGGTGTGCCATTTACTTCAAAGGAGGGAAGTCCAAGCTTGCTTATTTTGGTGAACCTCATATATGTATGGTAGACAGGTATTTAACTTCTAAGACCATTGCCGATGCTCACTCATGTGGTTGGGCTGGGAAATGTTTGCCTTGATCAAGGAGCATCTTTGGGTTGCTGCCCTTGGTGGAGGTACCTTAGGTGCTCCTGGTGGTTGAATGAGGTTGAGTAGGCTTCATTTCTGCTACGAAGTCACCATCAGCAGCACATGGATTACAAATGTTCACATGATCAGCAACTGATAGAAAACAAGGACATTGAGGGAAATGATAAGAATTGGGTTGGATAAAGAGTATATAAAGAAGGAGATGAGGGGCTTTAAAGAAGGAGAAGAGAGGGGTGCCTGGGTGGCTCAGTGGGTTAAAGCTTCTGCCTTCGGCTCGGGCCATGATCCCAGGGTCCTGGGATCGAGCCCCACATCAGGCTCTCTGCTCCATGGGGAGCCTGCTTCCTCCCCGCTCTCTCTCTCTGCCTGCCTCTCTGCCTACTTGTGATCTCTGTCTGTAAAGTAAATAAATAAAATCTTTTAAAAAAAAGAAAGAGAAGAGGGACTTGGCAGAGTAGAGGGAAGCAGAGAGAAGGGAAAATATTGGAGTGTGATGAGGTTTTTTAAACTTTCACTAGATTTAGGATGATCATTTTAAGGATGGCTGTGTATTATGTGCCCAAAAAAGAAAACAAGAGAAAATATACAGAAAACAATATGCTTTTGAGTGCATCGCTAGAAATGACTTCACCCAAAGATAGCCATGTAACCAAAGGTTGGTGGTGTTGTCCTTTTTATGAAACTGAAGTCCTTTCTGTGCTTCTTCCCACACCCATTTTTTTTTACCCTTGTCTCCAATTTTAGAAGAAAATGGTCCCTCCTTTTCTACCAAGATTCATCCACTGGTCCTGCTTCCCCTTTTTCCTCTTGCTCCTGTGTCAACCCTGCCTGGTAAATCTCCCATCTTCTTCACTGATTATCTCTTAATATTCAAACATTCCTAGTGATATTTTCTACAGAAATTGTATCATTGGGTCCTCTTTGATATTTAGAGGACCACAGGGCAGGAAATTGACTATGGATGTAAGAGGCTGGTCACTGAGGTCTCCTAACACAGTGAATTCTCAGTCTTCCAGATGGATGGAATGCAAAGTTGATAAGGCAGCTCTTTTTTCACGTAACACCTTTTAAGTATATACCATGCTCACCTTATTCAAAATACTTTAAATCCCATTACACTGTCTTCTTTGATCTATGAATTATTTAGTTTGCTATTTCCATTTCCAAACACACAGCCTAGTAGGTCTCTTTTGCCTCCTTCCTTCTCTCCCTCCCTACTCCTTTGTGGCCACTTGTCATTTGATCTTGGGATTTTGGAAAAAGCTTGTGTTCTTTTTAAAAACATTTCTTTGGACTTTTTGAGAATGTCTTTATGGCCAGTATGTGATCAGATTTCCTTAATGCCCTACATGTGCTTGAAAAGAATGTGTATTCTCTAATCGTTGGGTACAGGGTTCTTTATGGTTCAGTTAGATCAAGCTTATTAATTATGTAGTTCAAATCTTCTATGACTATATTAATTTTTTGCCTGATTGATTTGTCACTTTCTGAGAGACGTTTCATAAAACTCTTCCACTATAATTGTGGATTGATTTTTTTCCTTTTAAGTATGCAATTTTTGTGTCATTTATTTTTAGATTACATTGATATATTTTATAAGTAATCATTATATAATCAACCTCTTTATTTCTAATGAAACTAATAAAAAATAAAATCTTAAACTTACATTTTAGAAATATTACACTATGTAAGGGATGGAGGCATAATCTTTACTTCATACAGTTTAGTTTCTTTTTAACTTATAAAAGCAATCCTCAGTCATTGTGGAATTAGAATTATTATTGACTTATTTTATTGGTGCATATATTTTAATTACAACCCCATCACCAGTATAATCACTGTCAAGATTGCACCATACAGTCTTCCATCCTTCTCTCTGTACATTTTTTTCCTGGTTGAGTTCATATATAAAATGTAATATTATATCTTGATTTATTTAAATGTCACTTTACCATAAACGTTTTCTCAAGTTGTTTCTTTCTGGACAACTTATTTCCATATTCTTAACCACCAAGGGCTTTAAAATGGACTTTGGGATATAATTGAATATACCTAAAATAGTAGAACAGAACCAAATGGTGAAGTACAGAAATGAAAGACTATGACTTGAACATTCATCACATTTTGATACCACAGTTTGGAAAATTTGAGTTCTAGAACTTGAATGATGGTTTTAGTCTTTGAGGAAAACTTCATTGCAAACATGGAATTTAA
The DNA here is from genome assembly GCA_003697995.1 of Taxidea taxus jeffersonii. NCBI lineage: Eukaryota > Metazoa > Chordata > Mammalia > Carnivora > Mustelidae > Taxidea > Taxidea taxus. Next base: position 53,000 of record ML098866.1, read on the forward strand.
GCTTAACATTATTCTCTTCCTCGACTCTAAGTCACCTCCATTTAATGAAGGTATTACAGCAGACATGAAGCAGGCCTTGTAATACAGAATGGGTGATGGAACGTGGAGCAGGCCTCAGAAAGGTAAAGGAAAACCCATGAGCTTCACTCTAGAGAGGAGAAAATACAAGCTACTAATCAGGATGGCACAAAATTCTGGAGGACCTAGATTGTCAGGACAGTTCCTACTCTATGCAAAAGACAGGTGGTTTTGGCTGTGCGGTTGCCACATTAAGAAGAGGAAAGGAAGTTTTATGGCTCTATTGGTCATGCTGTCCTAACTATAAATCTCTGCTGAGAAGGGAAGGACAGAGCAGAACCACTTTAAGAAAGGGAAGTAAAAACCATTAAGCTGATTCTACGGTTGAATTTGTAATTCTAATTAAGTAAAAACCAGCACATTTTATCCTTCTTACAAAGCTTTGAGAAAGGGGCGCCTGGGTGGCTCAGTGGGTTAAAGCCTCTGCCTTCAGCTCAGGTCATGATCTCAGGGTCCTGGGATCGAGCACCACATCGGGCTCTATGCTCAGCAGGGAGCCTGCTTCCCTTCCTCTCTCTCTGCTTGCCTCTCTGCCTACTTGTGATCTCTGTCTGTCAAATAAATAAATAAAATATTAAAAACAAAAACAAAAACAAAGCTTTGAGAAAGTATTGTAATTATTCCGATGTTAAATAGGAAGTAACCAATGCTTAAGGAGGTTGATTGAGTGATTCTCTATGGCCATACCATTAGCCAGATTTTAGGGCACCTAGTTTGATGGTTTTTCCATCATTCTGCACTGCTTCTCCAGGCCAGATATGATCCTTTTTAATGATGGTAACACTGGTTGCTAGTCTTTTTATTCCACAACTTTCAGGCCCTTAAGGTGTTAGTTTTTCCTAGAAAAAGTCTGCAGTTCTAAATATTGGGAGGAAAAAACCCACAAACATCCCCAGAGAAGCCCAGGCTGACTGTTGTTTTAAAATTGACCTCTTTTTCTAGACTGGATTCTTGTAGGATTTTATAGGCGCACGCACTTGTACACACTCCATATTTATCTAGGTATGCCTCTCTTTTCACTGGTTTTGCCTGGAACTCGAGGGACCCATTTTATTAATATGCTCAGGTTTTTCTCCAGCTCAGGAAAGTTATCTTCAGTTATATTTTTAACCATCATGTGACTTCGTTATTCTGGTTTCTTTCTTAGGAATGCCTATGATGCGTATCTATTATCCTTTATCTCTTCTTTGCCCTGTTTTAGTCTTCAACTATTACATTCCAGAGGAATGTGAATATTTGCTTTAATTTTCTGGGGTATTAGTTTGCCTGTCTACTTAATGTGTCTCTCTTGACCTACCTTGCCTCTACTTTTACCCATTTCAGTAAATGGAACTTTCACCCATCCAGTAGCTCAAGCCAGAAATGCTCTGCCTCTGAATACCTACAGATAATTCATCGCAGTCTTTTCTACCAAACATCCAAAGTGTGTGTTGAATTATTTCATTTCACAAAGCAAAATACTGGCTAAGGCAAGGCTGGAATCCAGGACTTCTGGAAAGTATAGGATGGAAAGATAATCTGATTTGTTTCCTGGCTTCACTACTCTCTGCCTGTGAGACCATGGGCAAATTATTTTTTTGAGCTCCAGTTTACTTCTTTATAAGAAAAGAGCCATATTTCAGAATTTTCTTTAAAAGTTATATAATTCCATGTATATGAAAAGTACAGAACTGGCAAATCTATAGGGACAGAAAGTATATTAGTGATAGCTAGAGATAGGTTGTTGGGGGGTGGAAATGGGGAGTGGGGTTAACTGCTAAAGGATCTGGGATTTCTTTTTTTTTAGGGGGGTCTGGGGTTTCTTTTGGGGTTGATAAAAAGTATTCTAAAAGTGATTATAGTGATGGTTGGATAATTCTGTGAATATCCTAAAAACCAATGAATTGTTCACTTTAAAGGGTGAGTTATATGGTTTATGAAGTATATTGTAACAAAGCTGTTTAATAAGTAAAAAAGAAAATTAGTAAATAAAGGAAAATTTCTGAGGTGACAGTAGAGCCCCTTGGGCTGCAAAAACCCAGTCCAGTTTTTTTGCCTACTTGAGTTTGGCCATCTGGATCTTTGATTCAAAAAAGCCCCACAGGTACATGGTCCTGGGCCTGAACAAAGTCTCCTTGGCTGCATTACAGTGGCTATAGTAGAAGGGTTGCCTCCTTTTAGGAACTACTTCTGGGAAATTTCTACCCCTTTATGGATTTTAGTAGTTGCTTTTCACAGGGTCCTAAGGGAAGCACAGTACAAAAATAATTTGTCACCTGAGGCTTCATAGCAGATGGGAGCAAGTGGCCTCCCACGGTCCCCATCTGAAAAGTTGCGAGACACCTCAGGCCTCAATTTTCTAAGGGATTTGATCTTCTTGTCTTCACTGCCAACTTCCCTGGCCTCGGAGTGCTGGTAATTGCAATGCGGAATTACTTGAGACATGTGATAGAGTTGTTGACATTTGATAGAGCTGAGGGCATACCTTGTAAGGAGTTCGATTTTCTTATCTCCTCTAAGATCCTCCAAAGTAGAGTTCCTTCAATACAACTTTACTGGAGATGTTTGACACAATCTAGAAGACTTAAGAGTTGGGGACACCACCTTGGGCGTCCATTCGTAAGGAGTTTACATTGTCTGGTCTCCACAGTAAAACATGACCGGGGGGATGAAAAGAAATGACACAACTTGGGCCTTGATTTTGTAAGGAGTTCACAGTCTATTTTTCTCTCCTTGAAACCATCCTATATCAATACAGCACAAATCAAAAAGTCACCTGACACAGATTTTCCTGAAGACATTCTTTATGATTGAAAGGAAGCTGACATATGAAAATACCCAGTAGGTCTGAGAACCAACCCACATCATCATGTCCCATTTATAGGATTACTTCAAAGGTGAAGTGAGATACAATGTAATTATAGTCCCTAGCCCATAGTAGTCTCTGAAAGAATGCTAGTTCCTTCATCCCTACATCTGAACCCATACTAACACATTCATTCATACAACCAAATGACCACTCTGTGTGTGTGTGTGCGTGTGTGAGGCTATATACATATGGACATAATCTATCTTCTAGGGTAAAAAGAGAAGCTATTTTGGATTAAGTCATTTGAAAGAATGCTGAGTAACTGACCACAGAGGTCCGTTTTGAGCATTTGGTACTAGGGAAAGAAACAAATGTTTTGGAAAAACATAAAATGTGCTTTGACTGAAAGAAATCAGTACATCTGCATCTCACTTAATAACACAGAAATAAAAATTCAGGAATGAGCATATTTGTATTGTGTAGGAGAAAGCAACTGTCCCTTGAGTGGCCCATTTCTTTTTGGATCTCCATGCAAAAGGAAAACCGGAGTCCTGCTGGGACCAGGGAGGCTGGAGCAACCTAGATAGGGCATCAGTGGGGAGGCCATGTGATTGGCCCTGAGGCACCTCACACGCTGTCATCTCAAGTACTATTGCAGAGCCAAATGCCGAAGCGAATAAAATATGTTCTAGTTATGCTTGGGAGACCTCGCAGGCCCAGCTGCCTTACTTTCCTCCTCCCTTTGCTTTCTTTTGCCAAGATAATGCTAGAAGGGAAAGGCAAAAGGAGAGGAGAGGGCTGGGCTGACTCCATCACTGAGTTATATATGTTACATTTTTATTTGCATTTGGAAAAACTTGGATTGCCTACCAGCTCCATGTTTACTTAGCGACTTCAGGATGGGAGGGAACAGGGAAGATACCAGAAGTCCTGATCTTTCACTGACCTTGGGCAAACAGCTTGGACTCTCTGAACTTTAACTTTCTTATTTATGAAAATAGAGATAAGGATAATAATAACTTTCCGACCTTTTTCACATATTGTTATCAAAATATAAAGCACTAAAATTACTTATCGTCACTTTAGATGATATTTTTAAAAAACCATTTCACAAGATCAAGTAATTCACATTTAAAAAGAGACTAGAAGGTCTATCTCAGCTAAAAGAAAACAACACAACTGAAATATTTTCTACATGTTAAAAAAATGGAGATGTTTTTTCTTTTAAAGATGACACATGTTGGTAAAGGTAGAGGGACATAAGACCTTATAGTCTTCTAGAGAGGCTAAAAAACATAACGCCCTTTCTGAGGACAACTTGGCTGTCCATATCAAAACCTTAAGATGTAAAGCCTTTTTTTGTTTTGTTTTTTGTTTGTTTGTTTTTTGAGAGAGAGAGAGAGAAAGCACATGATGGGAGGAGGGGCAGAAGGTGAGGGAGAGAGAGAGAGAGAATCCCAGGCAGGCTCCCTGTTGAGCACGGAGCCTGACGTGCCACCCAATCCCTTGACCTGAGCTGAAATCAAGAATTGGGTGCCTAACAGACTGAGCCACCCAGGCGCCCAAGCCTTTGATCCAGTAACATCACTTCTTGGAATTCATCTGAAATAAAGGATGAAAGATGTACATTAAGCCATTCTTTTCAAGGAAGTTTGGGGCAGGGTCATTTCTCACAGCAAAATCTTAGATACAGTTTTTTTGTCCAATAATAGGAAGTTAGTTAAGAAAATTTGGAATGCATGATGAAATATAATGCAATTGTTAAAACGTGTAATGTAAAAGAATATTTATTGAACAGGGAAATATTCCCGAAGATGGAGACCCTTGTTCATGCATCTTTCAGCACATTATAACATTGTTTATAAGAATAATGGTAAAGCCAACTATGTCATATGCTAGAAGAGGGTTAGTGAGAACTATAATACATGCTTCATACATACTCATCATATGTATAGGAAAGTATAAAATATCTTGAAAGTCAGCCTTACAGAATAATGGGAATAAGACATGAACAGACAAAAAAGATCTAAAGATGGCCCTCAGTTTAAGAAACAAAGCAGATGAACATACAGGAAGGGGAAAAAAAGAGAGAGAGGGAAACAAACCACAAGAAACTCCTAACAATAGAGAACAAATTGAGGGATGACAGAGGATGTGGGTGGGGGATGGGCTAGATGGGGGATGGGGATCAAGGAGGGCCCTTATGACGAGCACAGGGTGTTGTATGTAAGTGATGAGTCCCTGAACCCTACTCCAGAAACCAGTATTGCACTGTATGTTCATTAACTGAAATTTAAATAAAAATTAAAAATATATAAAAATTTAAAAAACTGAAGATGGCCCTCAAACATAGAAACGATGTTCAGGCTCACTCATGATTAGAGAAATGCAAGGGAAAGCAATGCCAAGATGCCATGTCCCACCTATCAGAACTGTGACAGTTGTAAAGTATGACAGTGTATTCCATTGGTGAGGCTGTGGGAAGCAGGTGCTCTCATACATTGCTGATGGGAACGCAAACTGCTACAGGATGGGACTTTTTAAACCACCTCGTGCAGAGGTTATACAGAAGTTAAAAGCAGAACTGTGTTTCTTTTCTAGTGAAGTTTGGAGAAGGCTGGTTTACAATGCCCCTGAAGGTCACTGGTCATGTAAGTTATATGACGTAAGATTGTCCAACAGGCATTTACAGGTACTTGGAATACTTTTCCAAGTACTCCCCATCCCTCATTTCTTAATCATTAAGGAAACACATTCATGATTGGGAAGCCATCATTGTTGATTTTGCTCCTCTGTCCTTCCCCCCCCCCACACCCAATGCTGGGATCTGATGTCTCTATAAAATGTAAATGGAGCTGTAGAGTCATAAAGGTCAGAGCTGTTAGGACCCTTGGAGATGATCTAGCCCATTCCTGAATGATTTAGAGCAGGAAGTGAGGCCCAGAGAGTGTCAGCCACTTGCCTAGGGTGGCACAGTGAGCCAAGCCTGAAAGAAAAGTGAAGGGTCCTGAGAAGAATACTCCATAATTTCTTGCAAGGTACTGTAAAATACCAGACACAAAGCAAGCACACAATCTAGGGGAGCATTAATATTCTATTCAGTTCTGTTCCACAAGAAGAACTTGTCTTCTGACTACCAAATTTGAGGGGACGTATACACTATATTTTTGTGACCATCAGGAATCTTCCTAGAATTCTTACATGGCAATAGTACATAAGCAATTACACCCATAACATCATGGAAAAGCCCCGACAGGTGAGTGTATATCCACTACTAAATTCTGGGCCGGTCCCATTATCCTTGGCGTTGGATGGTTTAACTTCAAATTTCAGTGTCTATGGGCCTGCAGTGGGCCTGGAATCTTCATTTTGAATGCTTGCAGTTGGTGCCCAAAGATGCCTGGGAAGGGGAGTTGATGAGGGCTAGAATCCAGCCTATGCTCTGCTAACTAAACCATGAGGCCTAACTCAGAACTGCCTCTTTCTTTTTATTTTTTTTAAGATTTTTAAAATTTATTTAACAGCACAAGTAGGCAGAGAGGCAGGCAGAGAGAGAGGAGGAAGCAGGCTCCCTGCTGAGCAGAGAGCCCGATGTGGGGCTCGATCCCAGGACCCTGGAATCATGACCTGAGCCGAAGGCAGAGGCTTTAACCCACTGAGCCACCCAGGCGCCCCAGAACTGCCTCCTTCTAAGGGCCCCTGTTCTCCCATAGGCTCAGTCTACGTGTGCCTGCAGGGTTGTAGCCAAAAGAGAGCTGAGAGAATATCTAATCCAAACCTTACCACTTAAAGATAGGCAAGAGTGTAGGCTCCCAGCAGTTAAGAGACTGCATATGGTCACATAGGACAGATCCAAGCCTAGAGTTCAGGACTGATTGTCCAGGACTGTTTGTTCCATCCAAAAGTCTCATACGGTACGTTTCTGGGGGAAAAGAAGGAAATCTTTAATTTCTCAAATTAGGAGGTCTCCAGGTCTGGCCACATCCTGCCCAGGCAGATTCTTTTAAGATGCCAAAATGACTTCTCCCAGCTTTATTTTTCCGAAGTCTTTTATAAGCTCTGCTTAGAAATCTGTGCTAATGCTTCATTTAGTTCAAGTCTGGTTGATGTTTTAGCTTATTTGGGGATTCCAGCCTTGAATTTGTTTTTTTTTAAATTTTTTTGTTTTTGAGAATGTGACTTTGGGGGAGGAGCAGAGGGAGAGGGATAAGCAAACTCTGTGTCTAGCACAGAGCCTGAAACGGGGCTCAATCCCACGACCCTGAGATCATGACCTGAGCCAAAATCAACAGTGGAATGTTCAACCGACTGAAATACCCAGGTGCCCTGAACGTGGGGGGTTTTAACATGACCTGGAGATATGAACATGGTTTGGGGTTAGATGAGTCTTCGTTCTTATCCTCGCATTCCCCATGGTAGTTATATGACTCTAAGCAAGACCTTTAAGCCCACTGAGATATGTAAATTGCTTTTTTCCCATTTAACAGTAAATCATGAGTATTTCCTTATGTCATTATTCTTTTACATCATCATTTTTATGTCCGCATGATAGTCACTGTGTGACTAAAGTACCAAATTTAATCTGTTTCCTGTTACGGTTAGATGTCAGTGCTGTTTCCCTAATCTATGATGATTTCATTTGTAGCTCCAGCTCCGTGAGACCCCCTAATTTTGAATGTTATTCTTAGATGGTGTCTTCCCACTCCAGATATGTATGACAACAGCACAAGCTTTCTTTAGCTTGGAAACTTCTAAATATGAAAAATCAATAGCTACTGTTTATTGAATATTACCATGTGCCAAGTCCTTTCTAAGGAAATACTGTGGGTTAGGAAATTTTCAGAGAAACACCCACTAAGGCTCTTGTGCAAAGTGTGGCTGTGGTCAGTATAGTCTCTGATGTCCTGGCCAGGACCGCTTGGCAGTAAAATAAAATCCCAGGACACCAAACCAGTTGACTTGCTAAATGGAATTCATCCCTATGGACAAATTGGCTTCCAGGTGACAGAGTTTTAATCAAAATAATATATATACTATTTATTTATTTATTTGAAGAGAGAAAAGCTCATGAGCGGTGGGAAGGGGGAGAAGCAGAGGGAGAGGGAGAGAGAGAATCTTTTTTTTTTTTTAAGATTTTATTTATTTATTTGTCAGAGAGAGAGAGAGCGAGCACAGGCAGACAGAGTGGCAGGCAGAGGCAGAGGGAGAAGCAGGCTCCCTGCCGAGCAAGGAGCCCGATGTGGGACTCGATCCCAGGATGCTGGGATCATGACCTGAGCCGAAGGCAGCCACTTAACCAACTGAGCCACCCAGGCGTCCCGAGAATCTTTTTTTTTAAAGATTTTTTTATTTATTTGACAGAGAAAGAGAGATCACAAGTAGGTGGAGAGGCAGGGAAAGAGAGAGAGAGAGAGAGAGGAGGAAGCAGGCTCCCCACTAAGCAGAGAGCCCGATGCGGGGCTCGATCCCAGGACCCCGGGATTATTACTGGAGCTGAAGGCAGAGGCTTTAACCAACACTGAGCCACCCAGGCGCCCCGGAGAGGGAGGATCTTAAACAGGCTTCATGCTCAGTGCGGAGCCTGATGTGGGGCTCGATCTCATGACTCTGAGAGCTCATGACCTAAGCCGAAATCAAGAGTTGGTCGCTTAACTGACTGAGCCACCCAGGTGCCCCCAGAGTTTTCATTTGGATACAATTCCTAATAAGTCCTTCCTGATCCTTAAATACAAGTACCATTTCTCTCTTAGTTCTTCTTGGTGTTATTCCTGGTTGGAGATGTTAAAAAAGGTATCATTCGCATAAAGGAAGAAATCTATCTCCCAAGGATACAAGTTAAAGGGAAAATGTAAAAACCCTAGTCCTCGTCTTGTTCCTAAAACTGTTCCTTGGTCATTCTTAATTTTTGATCTCCTCCACAGTCTTCGGGATATTTGTATATACTTCTTCGTAGTGGCCAGAAAATGAAGTACAGAAATTCATGGAGACAGCAGCTATCATAGAGAAGGTGTCTCCAGGCATGCTCAGAATGAGACTGTGGGGGTGGCGGTGGAGGGAGGGGACCTGGGTGGCTCAGTTGGTTAAGTGTCTGCCTTCAGCCCAGGTCATGCTCCCAGGGTCCTGGGATGGAGTCCCACATCGGGTTCCCTGCTCGGCGTGGAGTCTGCTCCTCCCTCTGCCTCTCCCCCTGCTTGTGCTCACTCTCTCTTTCTCTCCGACAAATAAAATCATAGAATGAGGTTGTTGGTATACCGTTTCCTCCTTTACCCCTTCCTTAAACCTCAAAACCCTGTTTATGCTACTTCTAGCTCCTTCTTTTTGTGATTGTATTTTTTTAAAAGATTTTATTTATTTGCGAGAGAGAGAGAGAGAGAGAGAGAGAATGAGCACTGGCAGGGGGAGCAGCAGGCAGAGGGAGAAGCTGGACTTCTGCTGAGCAGGGGGTATGACACAGAGCTCAATCCCAGGACTCTGGGATCAAGGCAGACACTTAGCCGACAGAGCCACCCAGGTGCCCCTCCATGCGATCGTATTTTTAAATGATGCAGCTGAATGGACTGGCTGCCCCACTCCCCTAAGTTTTTTCTTCATTTTGGCAGGAACACTTAACATGAGACCTACCCTTTTAGTAGGTTTTTTTTGAAGCGCACAATACCATATTATTAACTACAGGAGCCATATGGTACAGCAGATCTCCAGAACTTACTTTTCTTGCGGTTCTTGGTTGCAGAAGTAGAGGAAGCCCGGACTTCCTGTGGAAGGTGCACGATAGAGCAGGTCCTGTCCACCAACGCTCGTATACTCCCTCGAGCATACTCCTTCTGCCTGCTAATGACAGAGCAGAGCTATTTAGCATGACAGGATTTACATTCAGAAACCAGAACCTTTTCAGAAAATAGTAGCAAATTTGGGGACATCTCCAGTCTTCGTGCTTCCCTGCACATTCATGCAACAGGATTGGGAGATCCCAGCTGAGGTGCCTATGATAGTAGCACATCATTATATAATATAGATCCATTCACTTATCCATTCGTTCATTCAACAGATACTTATGCGGGACCTGGTATGTGCCTGTTCACCTGTGGTGAGAATTAGGAGTCTGATTTGGTGCCTTAATTGCCTCATTAGGCCTACTATAGAAAATAAGGCCATTCGAGGGTCGGTAGTCTATGGATAGTTGAAGCCAGAGACCAGATGACATTCACAGCAAGACAGAGAATAGAGGGAGAAGTAAAAGGGTTTAATGAGGGAGCTTTAAAGCAGAGGTGTAGCAGTCAAAAAGAGCCCACCGAAAGAACACACGGTGAGTTAGGTGAAAACGATCCTGCTTATTTTTGCTAACTTAGGGAACCACCGAGAACCAGAGAGTGAGTAGCGACCGAGCTTTGTCAGTCAAACCATCCTTTGATCTGTAACAATAAAACAGAGGTATTTTCATTAGAATGAGCAGATTCTTTCCTATCTTTAAAGGTGTTACAAGTTGCTAACGAAATCACGTAGATGGTGTTCTTGGCCCCTCATCCACATTAGAAGTGAACTCACACATGAAGAGCATATGTTTTACATATACTTGGTTTATCATCAGAATTTGTACATGTATTTTATAGCCCTAATCTGAATAATAGCTATTATGAAAACAAACATCAACCTCCCCCACCATCCCTGAGACATTTCCAATATGAGTTCATGAACTCATTCTCCCCATTGATGTATCTGAGTTACAATGACCATCCACTAATTTGCTAATGTTAACATTTTTTTTTCTTTTGGTTCATCCTTTGGACCAGAAGTCTGCCCACAATTCAAGCCAATAAGAAGGCACTGGGGTCACTGTTGAGATTATTCAACTGTGGGAACACCAGCCAAGTCTTGATTTTAGCTGAAGAGGATCCGATTTTGAAATTTCAAGATTTGAGTGAATGAATTTAAGTCATGGCTTGCCTCTGTGGAGCTGCACATCTGGAGTTGGCTGCAGGACTGGCACCTTGCATTTTGCTGCTAATGCTGGTTCCAGCAGTCCTGGCAGGTATTCAGAAGAACGAAGGAGGTTATAAGTAGATTAGGAAGAAAGTCTAGGCGCTAATACTCTAGGGGAAGAGGAAGGATAGGGCAGAGCATATAGTGACCCTGGGGAGATCTGAATATGTATTTTAAAAATTTTTAAATTTAAATTCAATTTAGGTAACATATAGTGGGGTAGAGTTTAGTGGTTCATCAGTTGCATATCACACCTAGTGCTCATTCTATCATGAGCCTTCCTTATGCCCATCACCCAGTTAGCCCCTCCCACCGTCCCCCAGATCTGATTATTTAAAATAATGAGATCCCTAGAAAAACAGAGGTTGCTTGCTTTCCCTCTTACTGAAAGGGCTGCTGCCTTTGTGGCCGTATCACAACATTCCTCTCCTACCTTCTGGAAATCTTAACGAGCTCTGTCTTTTGTAAGTTTTCTCCAGCCAGTTCCTTGGTATGTAGGGGTCAGATTTCCTGGAGTGTGACTGGGCCATTTAATTCAGTACTCGCCTCCAGAGGGACACATGCATTTACAAAGCTGTGCTTTCTCTTCTTTCCTTGGAAGTGTTTTGAGGTTTTGTTCATTTGGAATATTTGTTACGCTAGCAACACTATAATATATGCATTAAATATTTGGCTTGAAGAGGTGGCAGGATAATGGGTGATTTTAAAAAATGTTCATTCTATTCCTGTTAATTTTCCATGTTTCCTTCCTGTGACTCTTTATTTTGATATACTTTTCAGAATATCATGTGACAAGAAAATCGAATATAACATACTCCTATTTTTAAAATGGCTTCAATGGGAAAATTGGATTGTTTTACAGAAATTAGCTCTAGAGCCTCTTTAGTTGGTATGCCAGGCTTTTCTTTAAAAATATTTCCTTTATGTGGGAAAACATGTCCTTCTCCCTTCCTCTGTGTGGCGAGACATACTCTGGGTGGTGTGGCCTACTGGACTTGCTGACCCAGTAGAAGGCGTGGGCTGCTTCAAGTGCATGGTGTAGTGGGAGAAAGCCAGGCTGGGATGAAGTGGGGTCCTGGCATGTCTGTGCCATTCACTTGTTCTTTGATCTTGAACTTAGCTTGGGCTGCAGTTTCCTTACGAGTAAAATTAGAGAAATTATGGTAGATGAATTTGAAGTGCTACTTTGGTTGTAATTACCATGCTTAGTGATGGGCCTGGGTTTTATTAGCTCTTCAGGAGCAAAAACGTAGAAAGGAATGATCCCCCTATGGGTAAGTTTCCATTCACACACGTGGAAACACGTATTGGTTAAAGGCATGGGCTCTGGAGCTCGCCTGCTTAGGTCTGAATCTTATTTCTATCACTTATAAGCTACATCATCTTGGGTGAGCTCCTCAACCTCCCTATGCCTTAGTTCTCTCATCTGTCAAATGGGCATAGTAATAGCACCTAGTTATCAGGTTATTTTAAGGATAAAATAAACTAATGTATGTAGAGCCTGCAGATCGGAGAGTCAATTACCAATAAGGTGCTTAATTTTTTTCATGTAGTCAAGCTATATGGTATCTGTATAGATCACATGATGCAACTGTCTTTTTATCTCTTAAGACACCATGTAGGAAAAAAAATGCCATGTTTAATTTTAGGACCAGAGGGCTTTTACTCATTGGCAAGATAGTAGTTTTTCTCCTTATAAGATTATTCTAATGCTAATCACTTTGTTGAGGAAATGGTATTCTAATTTACTACTTATTTATTTTCAAACAACAATGATTGAGTGATAATTATTCCATTCCTTTAAGACCAGTGTTTGGTAAATTAGCAACAGCATTCAGTAATCACTCATTTTTGTAGACAGCCATTTTCCTAGGACTTGGGAAGAGTCAAGGTCCTTTTGATTGCTTTTTCTTCCCATAGACTGTCAGATGGAAGCCAGCACACTTGGGTTGGTGCAAAGCTCAGTGCAGGTTCTGCTCAGAGTCCCCCCCTTGTCCGGAGTGACCTTGGGCAAAGCCTTGAGGCACTTTCAAACTCTTTTAACCTGTTTGGCCAGCACCATTTCTCATCTTCTGAATTTCCCCAGGGGAAAAAAATAAAGAATAGTAAGGGATTTTGCTTAAGGGTCACTTTTATTTTTAATCGATGAAATAGAGCCAGAACTGCTAGGGAGGTATTGTTGCAGTCAACTCCATCCTCTATACAAGATACATTATGTGGGAAAACCACTGGCGGAGAGACTGTTCCATCCCTGCCACTATTCGCTGTCCCCTTCTCTTTAGGTATCTGGGTAAAAGGCTGATTGTAGGAGCCTTGTTAGCTTGGCCGGGTTAAAACACAAACACACACACACACAGAGCCAAAAAATAATATTACCTAAAAAACTAGGACATCAGTTCCTCTTATGAGTCCATGAAGCATTTAGTTCCTTGCCACAGGTTTGCTGGGATCTAGACTTGGCCTCACTTTGGTCTTCCCTGTAGCCCTAATGGACGACGCTCATGTTCTCCTTCCTGCCTTCACGGTGGCGTCATGAGGATAAGAGGCCATTTGAGTTCTTTGGGAGGAAGCTACTATATAACCAAGAGGCATTAGTATGACTACGGCAATGCCATTAATATTTCCCCCAAACTGCCTTTATCCTGTTAGTGCTGTAGGTAATTTTCGTGGCTGGGGAACATCTCCAGTCGTGCTTTTATCTTAATGAGAACTGATGACAGTGTTGTTTCATAGCTCTTAAAGGGGAAAAAACAAACCAAATAAAAAACCCCACACAGTGAACTGACACAAAAGCTTAGTGTACCGCATTTTTACCTTGCTTCTGGTTAAAAAAAAAAAATACAAGCAAATCAAATGTTGAGGCCCCTTCCAACTCTGGTCTCACACCAGCTATTCAAAGCTCCTCATTTTATAGCCAGAGAAGCTGGGGATCCGAGAGGAATATACTTTTCCCGAAGACTAGCAGCAAGGCCGGTGGCGGAGCTGGGATGAGGACTTGAGCCTTCTGATTCCCAAGTGGTGTTTTTCCCACTCCAGCTTGTGCTGATTTTTGCTCTGCTGCTGGATCATGTATGTGAAGATTTCTCTTCTCTCAGTCTGTGAAGGCATGTATTTGATGCTTCTTTCCAATGCCTTCCTGAGTTCGTGCAGAAATCTGTTCCTGAAATGCAGAATCCATTCCCCCCACTTCTTTGTTGAAAAATACACATTCTGGGGCACCTGGGTGGCTCAGTCCTTAAGTGTCTGCCTTCAGCTCAGGTCATGATCCCTGGGTCCTGGGATCAAGTCCCGCATCGGGCTCCCTACTCATTGGGAAGTCTGCTTCTCTCTCTCCCACTCTCCCTACTTGTATTCCCTCTCTCACTGTGTCTTATAAAAGAAAAAAGAGAAAAGGAAAAAAAAGAAAAATACACATTCTGAGTTTGGGTTTTATCTTCTTTGGTTTCCCCTGGCATGGATGTGCTGTGAGTATATGGACGGGCTGGATGAGGCTTGTGACATCCCGTAGGAGAAGGGTTAGAGATATTGGCAAAGTAGAGAAAATGGGCATGGGATAAGAAAATAAAAAGGATGTATAATTATTCCATGCATAACTACTCCTCTTAACTTGAATCAGATTCATGAATCTTGACAGCACCCAACAACTCACATGATTTCCCCCACACCCGTCCATACCCTATTTCTGGTCCCACCTGCATTCCTGACTTTAGGGACCTTCCCCCAACCCTGATTCAATCTTGCAATCTGAAAGAACCACTTCCACTGAGACCATTCTACCCCGTTAGTCAAATCCTTACCTGTTGACTATATCTCCACCCTCGTGCTCCTCAAAGTGTCTGCGCCACAGTAGTACTGAACATACTCATCTGACTCTCCTTCCATGACTTACCGAATTGCTCAGCCCTGACAGATGCTCAGTCTGATCCCTCATCCTGCCTACCTACTAGTGACTGATTCTGGAAGCCATTTCTTTTTTTTTTTTTTTTTTTACAGATTTTATTTATTTATTTGTCAGAGAGAATGAGCACAGGCAGACAGATTGGCAGGCAGAGGCAGAGGGAGAAGCAGGCTCCCTGCTGAGCAAGGAGCCCGATGTGGGACTCGATCCCAGGACGCTGGGATCATGACCTGAGCCGAAGGCAGCTGCTTAACCAACTGAGCCACCCAGGCGTCCCTGGAAGCCATTTCTAAAGCAGGAGTGGGAGCAAAGGAATTAAATGAATCAAGAGGTTTTGTGTGAGGGAGAGAGAAAAAGGGGGTGAAGAAAAAGGTGGGGAGTGCTGATTATGAGAGGAGTTTCATGATGTGGCTCCTGAACCTAAAATTAATGCCCTGGGCTTTTAGATGGAGATTGAGGATGAGTGAAATAAATGATGTAGGCCACTTCCCAATTTCCAAAACCCTGTGGACTATTGGACACTATCACCTGAACCTGAAAGGAAGGGCTGATTGAAAATTCTGTGGGACCCTGTGTGGGTAAACCCTAGTGTAGAATTGGTATAGAGAGTAGATGGTGTAGATCATGTAGAGTCGGTCTGTGGGCCCTTCATGGTGTACGTCCTACCTCTCTTTGTGTCTTCCTCCTCACGCCTAGCGTACTGGCATTTACCTGGTATATAGTATTTGTTCAAGAGAGGATCGGTGACCCAGGAGAATTCTCAAATTTGTTAGCATGGTGTATGGAGCCATGATTCTGGCCCAACTCATTTTATACCAGTACAAGCCTTCTGCCTGATGTTCACACACACACACACACACACACACAGATGAACACATGAACACATTCCCTTGCCTTTGCACCTGCTCTTTCTTTGGCTAGAATCGCCTTTTGCTCCAACTCTTGTTCAATCTTCTGGTCTTAGAACAGGCATTACTTTGTCCAAAAGCCTTTTTCTGATGACCCTACAGCTCCCCAAGAAGCTCCTTTTCTGTGTCCTCATAGCATCCCACTCTTAGGGCATTGTTGTCATAAGAATGAAACAAACACAACTTAACAGGTTTGTTTCTGATCTCATCCCACATTGAACTGTGAGCTCATGGAGGGCAGAGGCTGCATCTAATTCATCTCTTTCTATCCCTAGTGCCTAACCCAAGACCTGGCACACATTAGGCTCTCACCATCTTTTCCCTAAAGATGTGAAAGTAAATCTTCCTACTTATCTTGTCTGGTCCATTTGACCCTTTTGTTCACGTCTTCTATTGTTTTTGTCTGCAAATGGAATGCATAGATCATGAAGGCACCAAAATTAATGGGCATTGACAAGCGAACCCTATTCGTTTTTATCATCTAGGAAACAAAAGATACCTGTATCTCTCCAAACACAAATTTCCTCTGTGCTTTCCCTTCATTAGTGCCAAAAAGTACATTTGGAAGCATCCCCAGTGCTGACTATCATCCCTGATCACTAGAGATTATTAGCATGTATCAACCAGCTGTTTCATGGGAAGAGGTTTAGCAATTGTTTTGCATTTTGTAGCTAATTGCAGGACCAAAGTGGCTACCAATGCAAAATTCGTTTTTTAAAAGAAAACATTCTCTCCCTAATCAAGTCCTCATGGTAAAAGACGACATGAAATTATTACTGATCAGCACTCATGACCCAGGCAGAGATGGGGTAAATTGTTTTTCATTCCTACTGAAGAAGCTGAAAGGTAAAATGTCACATGTTTCAAGGAAATTTGCAGAATCCAATGATACAAATGCTGGAGATTTAGAATGAGGTAAGATTTGGCTCAGGGATTAAAAGGAATGGGTAAGAAGTGCTTTCTGAGCATTTCAGAAACCGAGGCTAATAGAGCTGGAAAGGCTTTTAACATCTAGTTCAGTGATCCTCAATTTTTTTTGCTCATATTCCCTCTAAAATGATGAAAGTATTTTGAAAAACCGCATAACTGCTCATGTCATTATTTTTATGTCTATAAACCATGAGTTTAAGTGAGTGCAAAAGGGGACGCCAGGCTGGCTCTGTGTGAAGAACATGTGACTCTTGATCTTGGGGTCATGAGTTCAAGCTCCACATTGGGTGTAGAGATTATTCAAATAAATAAACTTTAAGAAAAATAAATGGTTGCCAAGGACACAATTTTCAGCATCTTGTGTATTTCTTAAAGGCTTTAAGTCTATTTTTGTCACAACCTTGGAAAGGGCTCGGTTAATTAGCTCCCTCAGTTTATGGAAATGTCCACCATATAACCTCAATAGTGAGACCAGTCCTCATTGTCAAACCAGTCAATCCACTCAGATTGACTTAAGATCTGAATTGGATTTTATCATATTCTCCTGTGACAAATGTCACACTACCGAATTCTGATGTGAAGATAGGTAAGTAAGCCACAGACACTTGCCACGGCTTGTCCACTGGATGACATAAAGGCACTTCCTTGTCAGTACTTCTTACCTAAACACTTCCCTTTGCTCTCCAGGCTCTCTTCTTCGGGAACCTCTCTGTTCTTGAGTCCTTTGCTGTTCAGTACTCTAAAGGATTTTCCTCCCTCTGGTAGTGCTCCATAGTAAAATTCAGGAGGGTCAAGGGGTCTGTCTGCCTTTTGTCAAATGAGAAAATGGACACTGTAGAAGTAGAGGTGGGGAAGGAGAGTCTATAAATAATGGGTGGCTATCGCAGCCTACTCACTTTCTGGAAAGTCAGATACCTAAATTTGAAAATTTCTGATCTTGTGCGCTCTTCTCTCCTTTTCCTGATGACTCAACTAAGCCCTAGAAAGAAGCAAGGACTGATTCAAAGGGGCAGTGCTTGTTAACTGGCGGCAGAGCTGGTCCTGGAAAATAGGTATTTTGATTTCCCAGCTGGTGAGCGCTTCCTACCCCGTGATGTCTCATTAATCTGCCCTACATTTCAGTGTCTGACCTTGACATTTCTTCACAGGGAGGAGTGTACACTAAGAGGACTCAGTGGTGGTAGTTATTTGTTTGTATCTGTTCTGACATTACTTGTAGGCTAAGCGGGTAGGGTTACCACGTAGCAAGCCTTCATTCACATGCCTGTGACTTAACAGGTCTGTTCCTTATTAGTGGAAATGGTACTTTAACATGGGACCAAAACCTCTTGGCTTGGTGGTTATCAATTTATTTTAGTAGTTTACTGTTGACCTTGTTTGTTAGTCTCCTGGCTTAAGTTGTAAGGTTTCCAAGTACATAAACTAGGTCTTGTTTCTTTACTTCATCATCCTCTAAAAACTCCATAACATGGTGCACAAATGTTTCTGGAGTCAACGTGCTTAGATTCCAATATTGGCTCTGCTGCCTGCCAACAGTGGGCTTTGGATAAAATATTAACCCTGCAATACCTCTGTTATCCCTTCTCTAAAATGGGTAGTAAGGATTGAGTATATGGTATAAATCAAGTGTCCAGAAGTATAATTATAATAAGTACTCAGTAAGTGTTAGTTATTTTGTCATTGTTAAATGAAACCATCAAGTAATCTAATCTTAAGAGCATGAGGGGAGCTAGCCCATGAAGATTAAGCAGGTCAAAAAGTACATTAAATTCACACAGAGGCGAGCTCTGAGGGGGAGAGAGCAGGCCTGCGGAAAGGAAGGGTCCGGCCAGTTTTATGGAAGGTTCATCAAGCCACATATGAAATAATGGTTTGAGACAATGCTGACCAATAGAACTTTTTAATACAATAGAAATGTTCTATATCAAATGTTCTATATCTATATCTGCTATGATAGCCCCTAGTCACATGTGGCTGTTGAGCACTTGAAATGTGGCTAATCCTAATGAGAAATTGAACTTTTCATTGTAGTTAATATTAATATATAGTTACATTTAAATAGGCACCTCTGGCTATTGGCTACCATTTTGGCTAGTACAGATTCAAGACTTCAGCTTTGTTATTGTCTGTTACCTTAAATCTTTGAGTAGTAAGATAGCTTAAACAGACCACAAGAGCAGTGAAGGTAAAACAGACTCAAGGATTGCAAGTGCCATGTGCAATTTAGGGCCATTTCCAAGTGGTACGCTATATTCCTGTCTTCTGGTTCTGTCCCTCCTTTTGTTACCTCCTTCCTCTCCCTCTAGACTGCTTCCTTTCTCACCTTTCCTCCATATTCCCCTCCATCATTCCTCCTAGTTTCCCTGTGGTCAGGCTCCTCGGCCAAATATTTTGAGACCTATATGTCCTTACCAATTAAGTCCCAGCTAATTAAGATCAAGAAAGTATATTAAGAACCTGTGGTACAATGGCCAATGCCTTAGGAATGGAAGCTGATGGCAAGGAAGTTGCAAGCTGTAGCAAAAAAAGACACCTTTTCCCGTACTATTGTCATATGAAGTATCTTCTGTCAATCTACTATTAAGGAGTAGATCCATTAAATATATCACAGACAAAATCATTTAAGATTTTTATTTTATTTATTTATTTGACAGACAGAGATCACAAATAGGCAGAGAGGCAGGCAGAGAGAGAGGAGGAAGCAGGCTCCCTGCTGAGCAGAGAGCCCGATGCGGGGCTGGATCCCAGGACCCTGGGATCATGACCTGAGCCGAAGGCAGAGGCTTTAACCCACTGAGCCACCCAGGTGCCCCAATCATTTAAGATTTTGTAGACTTTTGGGGCGCCGGGGTGGCTCAGTTTGTTGAGTGTCCAACTCTTGGTTTCAGTTCAGGTCATAATCTCAGGATTGTGAGATCAAGCCCCATGTTGGGCTCTGTGCTCAGCATGAAGCCTGCTTGAGATTCTCTCCTTCTCCCTCTGCCCCTCCTCCTGCTCATGTGGTCTACATCTCTCCCTCTCTCTCTCTCTCTCTCTCAAATAAAATAAAATCTTTAAAAAAAGATTTTGTGGAAGACTATTACTGTTTGCCAGAGCTAGATACAGGTGATATTTCAATGCCTTCCTCATTTCACAACATAGTATATCTTGAGAGTTTAACTAGGCCTTCAAGGGAAAGAAAAGCATTGAATGTAAGTTAGGAAAATGAATTGCACTTATTGCATTCGGAAGATGAAGGACTATCCAGACCACATGAACTGAGAACCATGCATATTGTCATCTGGGCAGTGTTTGGGACCAGTGTTTGCCATGTGAACAAAGTTACAGACCTTCGGAAGCAACCCCTTTGTGCATTTCTAATACCCAGGTTAAAATAGTTCATTGTTAGTATTTTGAATATCTTAAATGTGCGCTGAGTCATAGTTAATACCTTAAATGGCTTCAGCATTTGCTATTGTAAAAGAGGCTATTTTGTAGGGCACCATAAAGCCGCTTTTATCCGTGGAACCCATCCATATTAAAATTACAACTTTATAGCAGCTTTCTGTGGGAAAAATGGTGACTCTGATTTTATTCCATTTGACCATGGAGAAGAGGGCCATAATTCTGACAATCAAGTCCCAAATGCATTATTGTGCCCATTTTCTCTATACAAAATGTCATTTCATTTGTCTGCTAATAACCCACCTTAATCCATTTTCAATGGCCTCTTTTATTTCGGGAAAGTGTCACAAATACTTTTCATTTTCTTTAAAACAGTGGTAACTGTTGTAACTTCTCACACATATTCATAGAATAAATGTATTTATTAAAACTGTAATTCACTTGGAAAGTCATGGGAGAGTGGGCCTTATTTTGGGGTGGACTCCCAGGGTTCAAGACCTTTTCTGAGTCCTGTGTCTACAGTGCTGGAAGGCCAGAGTGAAAACAGCAGTTGCCAGTGAATGGCCATGAATGCAACCCCAGGCTTTAAAATAATTTTTCTTCTAATTGAGAGACTGTGAGAAGTATCCAATGAAGAGTGGCTCAAAATTTAATATGGCAGGTCCCACACAATTTTCTCAAATCCCATTTTTCTATATAGGTCAAATGGCAGCATTTCTAGTATATTCTCCGTCCCACTGCAAGCTTAAGCTCCCTAAAGCGTTGCATAGTGTTCTTGCCCTTCGCTATTCTCAGACCTCTGTGCCACCTTAATGTCTACCAGATGCAGTCTTTTCCAGACTAGAAGTCCAGATTCTTCACAGTCGTGCTCTTAGCCTCATTCTCCACTTTTCTCACTGTTCTGCTCCCTTGCAGCCCCAGGGAACTGCTTTTGGTTCTCTTGCCAATCCCCATGTTTTTGTGCCTTCCCGTCTTGCTCATAGCATTCTTCCCCCAGGGTCCTTTTTCTCCTTTGGATTCTGTTTGGCTAAAGAACTATCCATTCTTATAATCCCAGCTCATATCCTTTCTCCTCCAAGGAACCTTCCCAGAGTCTCCAAACACATGAAAGGGCTTTTTCTCTAAAGATCTTTGGTATTTTCACATTATGGTATCGTGGAAGAGCTTGAAATCAGCAACCCTGGGTTTAAATCCCAGCTCCACCATATGCTAGGTGTATGATCTTGGACAAGACATTGAAGCTCACTTACTGAGCCTGTGCCTGCATGCGTCCCAGACTTGCTGAGCACCTCAAAGGGTGAACGTTCTCGGTACACAATGAAATGCCATGAACGTGGGGCATGTTGTTCCTCTTATTATTGTTCTTGTACTGAAAAAAGCAGCCAACACTGCTATGAAACAATCATTTTGAAAGGTTCAGAGAGAACAAGTTTATCACACAATCCCTTGGCATGATTATCCAACTGTTCCAGGAACTGGTGTTTCAGCCTCCAGACTCTACTTTCTAGCTGGCCTCCAGCACCAGACAGGCCTGGAAATGGTTAGTCATACTATGTGTTCTGATTTAGGGTTTGAAAATCGGGGTGGCTGTAGTTACAGCTCGTGCTTGCACTGGTGAGTTGCATGAGGACAGGGATGGCTTCTGATTTAGCTCTGTGTCTTCTACGCTGCTCAGCACTGCTGATGCTGATCCATACAACGTGTGTGTTCTCATGGTCTCCTTTAGCGGGCTGTGATGAATGCTGGAAACTCCTGGTGCCGTGCATCTAACCGAAATCCTAACTGTTAGATTCCAAAACCCATAGTTTGCCAGTCCAATGTAATGCTAGGCATTGTCTCTTTCCTTTGTTGTCTTCCAGAGTTGAGGGCTTTTCCTGACCTTCATTAAATAAATATTCAAGAGTTGAAGACTTCAAAATAGAGAGGAGATAATGACTCAGTGAAAAGGGAGTTGAGCAAATGAGGTCTTAGAGACAGGCTTCTGCAGGGTGGTAGTCTTGTGGGAGCTCTTGTTCTCAGGGTCAGGCGCTCCTAAGCAGGCTATATTATAAAATGAACCAAATGGCACCAGCCAGGGAGATCCATTCTCCATCCCGCTCATTCTCTTTTAACCAACTCCTCATGTCCCCAGCAACCAACAATAAAGAGTTACGGGGGTGCGCCTGGGTGGCTCAGTTGGTTAAGCGTCTGACTCTTGATTTTGACTCAGGTCATGATCTCAGGGTTTGTGAGATGGAACCCTGCATGGGGCTCTGTGCTGGCCATGGAGCCTGCTTGATACTCTCTCTCTCCCTCTCCCTCCCCTTCTGCTCCAGCCCTTCTCCCCCTCTTAAAAAAAAAAAAAAAAAACAACTAGCAGCCCAGTTCTATTAACACCATAGACTTTTCTGCTTCCTAATTCTTCCCAACTTTCGCCCTATCCTACCTTCTCCAATTCTGCATTCACCCAGCTGCTGGCCTCTTATCCTTATTCCACTTTCCAGCCCCAAACTCCCCTACTGATGTGAGTTTGATACTCAGGAAGAAATCGTAGGCTCAACCTTCAAGCTTTCCTCTTGCTCAATCCAATTCAGGTGTGCCAGCACTCCACTCCAGCATTGGCCAACATGACAAGCTCTTTTGGCCCCCACTGAGGCCAAGGCAGCTGTTGTGAGGAAATTCGCACCCCCTGGGTCTGGTGACCATTTGGGGGCTCTCTATCCTAGAGGCAATGAATGATCTCTTTGTCTTATCCTCTCCACCTTTGGTCGAGGTTCAGATCTCATGGACTGTGTTAGGGTAGCTTTGGCCCACCATGCTAGCCTGAGACCAGGAATTGCTTTCTGAATGAGCTTCATGGTAATAACCTCTGCGCCTTAACTCCGATGGTTTCTTCCACTTTCTACATCAAACTTCCATTCATTCAGTTACTCACAGACACCAACTGAACATCTGCTGGTCAGGTGGTATAATCCTGTATGTCACATGTGTTTGTCTTAATCTGTGTAGTCAAAATATAAACTCTTTGAAGGAAGGATCTTCTTGAAGTTAAAAAAGAAAAAACCCCAACTGATTCCTATGGTTCTATTAATGTGCTGAAGAGAACATTAAAAGCACCTAGCCTTTATTCATCCTCTCTGCAGTGGGCTCCGAATTACGTGCTTTATATGGAACATTTTATTTAATGCTAACAACATCTCTGTGAGGTAGGTACTGTGGTGCATTAACCAGGTGAGGAAGCTGAAGTCTTGAGAGGGTAAATAAATTGCCAAAAGCTGCACAGCTAATAGACATTAGAACCAGGAATTCAGTGTATCTCTGTTTGATGTCAGGGCCCTCGGCAACACCCTGTCCTACCTTTCACCAGGGAACACTGGCACGCTGGGCCCCTGTGGTCAGTTCTGCCCCAATTTGCTTATACTGTGTTTCACCATTTTTCTAAGTAATGCTCACTTTCTAAAGTCTAGTAAGCAAGTAAGCAAGTACATCATGAACCCACTGAATGTTAACAGCTGAGGCCAGGTTTTTGAATTTTACTCTTAATTGGGTTGTCAGTGAGTCTGCTAAAAGAATAAAGGAATTAGTGGTATTGTCATGGGGCCAATACTTAAGGATCTAAATGTAGTATTTATCTGGAATGTCTCCACTATAGTACCTAAAAGTGGTTTATTCCTTGCCACACTTGAAAATAGGATGTGATTACAGCAAAAAGTCTGGATAGTGGATGAGAACTTAAAGAATCTGAAAGGCCGGATGAAAAGTCAAGTAGACAAAGGTTGGTTCAGGAGTTATTCTGCCCGTCACCATGGAGACTTGTGTGTTAGTCACTAGCAGATGTCATAGGCCTCCTTGGTGCTTTGTAGGAACAGACATTTTTCCCAAAGTTATATTTGGCATAAATGGAAAGACTCTTGAACTAAAAGGATCAAAGGCTGTCACAGAAGGCTGTTTGTGGGGTATCTGAATTGGCACTGTTCCTATAGCACACCAGTCCCTGGGTGGAGGGACGCCTTGTTCCTCTTCGGCCCCGGCCCCATCTCACTGAGGGAACAATGTGACAGAGGAGACACAGCACGGGCTATAGGGGCCAAGAGCCTATTGATCCCAGCTATGCCCCTTACTAATGGCCTGAGTCGCTGGAAAATGGGGCTTGATGCCCACCTTCCTTGTTTCTCCCCATTTAGTTATTTAAAAAAATACTTACTGAGTGCCACCCATGGACCAGGCACTGTGCTAGGCAGGATTGCTGTAGTGGCAAATAAAACACTCTCCTCACCCTCTTGACACAGAAAATTTAACAGACTGTACCTACCTTCCTGTCTTTTTCCTTGTCTTCTCTTTATTTGGGCATCAGAGCATTAGGTGAGCCCGGCACAGGCATGCACACCTGCACATGCGCGTGCGTGCGCACACACACGCACTCAGATGTCTTGGTCTTTCGTCTGTTTTAGTCCGAGATTGTTGCCATTCGCATGCTCAGCGCTCACTGCAGGTGAATCAGCCAGTCAAAAACAGGCTTGATTGATTTGCTTGAGTGACTCTCCTGCCTACAAAGAATGGATAGAGTCCTTGAGTCAGATGGCTTTCAGGATTTCCATTGGTGTTTGAATTTCAGATTTGTTTCCCTGCTGCTGGTTGTGCCTGGGAGGCAATGAATGACAAGCTCTCAGCTCTGCCATTTGTTGTAGTGGTGTGCTAATTAAAAGGTCTCCCTAACACGTTGCATTTGGGGTCCAGAAGCCAGTGCTCTTGTAAGAAAGTGACACTAGTGATGAAAAATGCACCATGCTCTCCTGTGGCAAGTTTCATAAATACGACACCCCACCAACTCATTTGACTGTGTAGGCATCGTGTAAGTTACATTGTTGTGTTGCAGTCGTATGTGGCTGATGGATTGTGTTCTTCCACAAAGCTCTGCCCGGTGGATTTCAAATCTCTGTGAGAGGTGCCATCCTATAAGTCAGAGACCTGGAAGCCAGCCTGGATATTTGTTCTCTGTCCCCTCCCCTCCTCCAAATCTGTTCCATCCCAAAGTTCTCTTGAGTTTGCTCCTTAAATGGCTCTCTTCTCCATCCCCACTACTACCACCAGAGCCCAGGCTCTGGTCACCTCAGTCATCCACGAAACAACGATGTACAAGGCCTCTTGCCCTCCAGTCAATCCTCCTCCTTTCCCACCTGTTACCAGCCGTCCATCAGAATGCGTCTCCTACCACTGTGTCCCTGCTGCTCAGCTTCATTCTGTGGCTTCCTGTTGCCTAGACAGAATAAAGCCCGCACGCCTTAGCACGACGTACACAGCTCTGCCCCAGGTTGCCAGCTCTTTCCAGCTTCAGCTCTCATCATCCCTCTTTGTTTCCCAGTCATACCCAAATACTCCTACCACATTCTTTCAACAGATGTTTTCTGTCTGGACAGAGTACGCTGTGGTGAACAAAGCAGACAGAAAGTTCCTTTCTACATGGAGCTTACATTCTAGTGGGGAAACAAGCAAGCGCATATATTATTTCTACAACTTATCTTTTCATCTACCCTTTCTTCTTGCCCTCTGTCTAGATATCGCCTACTCCCCTTTCAGGAACCAGTTTTTCAGCATGACACCTAAGGTTGACTGGAACCTTCTTTCCTCTTCTCTCCGGACCATTGCATCCTTTCAGTAGAGCACCTGCTTTGCTCTTGTTTCTTGTTGTGGGTGCGTCTTACCCAGCCCTTGTGATGTTCTCCATTTAATGGGAAAATATCTTTTTTCGCTTTCTCTTCATGATACCCAGACCTGTGCCAGCACTTAATCAGGACTCAAAAAATGTGTTTCAGTCCATGAAAGAATGGAAGGAAGGAAGGAGAGAAGGAAGAGAGCAAATTGTTTCCCATTTCTTCTTGGCATAAAAAAAGTTTAAGTAGTTTTGAATTATGACCCAGTAGGTTTGCATCGTCAAGAAAATGCCACTGGATTTTAAAGCCAATGATATCTCTTAAAAAGTATGGAAGGGGGGCGCCTGGGTGGCTCAGTGGGTTAAAGCCTCTGCCTTCAGCTCGGGTCATGATCTTAGGGTCCTGGGATCGAGCCCTGCATTGGGCTCTCTGCTCGTCAGGGAGCCTGCTTCCTCCTCTCTCTCTGCCTGCCTCTCTGCCTACTTGTGATCTCTGTCTGTCAAATAAATAAAAATCTTTTTTAAAAAAAAGTATGGAAGGAATGAATATTCCCCCATGATCTGGTTTATAAGTCATTGTCTCATCAACTTGATAATTCAACTAGGAAGTTAAATGAAATCTTTCTCACACACAGGTAAATTAATCTTTGCCTTCACATCCTTTTTCTATGTAATAATTATCAGAGTTGGCAAGAAGTTAGAAAAACAGAAATCACAAAGAAAATGATTGATACACTTGACATATCAAAAATTAAAAAAAAACCTCCATGCATCTGTGTCATAAAACCAAAAATAAAAACAGTGCTTTTCCAACACTCTCTTTCATTGGCTCTTGACATTAAAGAGACTTCTGGTCTTCAAGAGCACCTTCAGGACTGGCTTCATGGATGTGCAATCTGTGCTTGGTTTAATGTGTTTCTGTCACCATCTTGAAACTCTTTTTGAACAAGGGACACCCCACTCTTTCATTTTGGGTTGGGCTCTACAAATTAGATACCCAGTCCTGAGTCTCTTGAATCATTCTAGAATCTTCCTGCTCCCAGTGATACAGGCCCACAGGTGTGATGCTTGGCGAAAGAATGAGGAAAACACCTGCTGGGTATGTTTGGATTTCAAGGGGAGGATTGAGGGGAAACCCACATGTTCCACACCTTGGCAGTGTACCATATATGCTGGCATTCATTCATTTGTGCCTTCATTAATTTAGCACATTTTCCGATTCTACCCTTGGTGCCAAGCTCTGTTGTGTGCTACATGGTATGCACACTGTGAAAGTGGGATAGGTCTGAGGGAATAGGTCATAGTACAGTACGGAGCTAAGTGTGGACGGCAGCTGGAGCACTGAGCAGGGGCCCCTAACATAGCCTGAAAGAATTTAAGGAAAGCTTCCTAAGGGAGATGACATCCAAGCTATGTCCTGAAGGAAGAACAGAGGTAGAGTCGAGAAGCACAGCCTGGGAAGGGCAGAGGGATCAAGAAAACAGCATGCTCCCATGTGGTGGGAACAGCTAGCTGGCCTCTTCTTGAGAGGGTGACCCCACTCCGAGCAGCATGCCACTGTGCTCGCATCCTTGGATGGGCGGAGCCATATTGTTTGCTGTCTGGTGTATTCTGTGGCGGAAGAAAGTGGAAATATCCACTGCGTCCTATATCTCTACTGCACTTGACCACCCATCTGAATATTTAGAAAGACTCAGATTTCAAATAGACTCAGATTCTACTAAAATGTATATGAGCCCTTGAGGAGCCAGGCTCCGTTCTTGACTTGCAGGCCATAGAAAAGCAGGTGGTGGCCCAGAATTGGTCTATGGGCCATCGTTGGCTGATTTCTGATCTAGAGTAAAGACCCCAGATCCTTGATTTGCATTTGCTTTTCCTTTGCCAAGAAAACTCTCCCTCCACCTCCCTTCTGTTGTAGGTATGTCCTCACTCTCGATGAAGCCTTCTAGCTCTCCAGATCAGGCTAGAACTTCGTTCGCTCCTGCTGTATATCTCCGTAGCATCCTCGTGACTTCCCTATGGAGTCACCCATCATATTTTAGGGACACTATTTGTTTAATGTTTAACTCTGCTTATGCACTGGAAACTGAACGGAAGCAGAGTCCCTAGCTATCTTCTCTCTTCACCATTCAACCCATGCTCCTAGCCCACTGCCTGCATGAGAGTAGCTGTTCAACAAGTATTTGTTGAAAGTAGGTATGAGCAAGTGGGGGACCACTATCCCCACATTACAGGTGATCAAGGTGAAGCATAGCTACTTGATCTTGATCGGAGTCAAGGAGCTGTTAGGTGGTGAAATAGACATAGCTTTCCAGTTGACCACACCCCTTTTGAAAACACCGTGATCATTCAGAGAGTGTTTTTGGAAGTGAGACAAAGAGCACAAGTTAAATGGGATTTCTTCGAGCCAAACACCAACTATGAAAACTCTATTTGATTTGTTTTCTCCTTGTTCCTGTGGGGCATGCAGGGTAATAAGGGATGTCAGAGAACTGCGTCGAAAAAAAGTCCCACAATCCAAGGCAGTAGGCAGCGAGTACCAGGAGGGTTTGTGTAGCTGTGGGCTTCTGTGCTCAAGTGGGGGGACTGAAAAGGTCAGAGGCAGGCACTGACCTAAGTCATGGGCTTCGCCTAGGCTGCACCACTCCAGAAAGACCCTTACATGGGGACTGGCCAGCCAGTGCAAAGGGAATAAGGAGTTCTAAGGCAGATGTACCGGGAAACACCTAACTCTTTCCCAGGTAACTTGTTCCCCAGAGTGCCACGCCCCCGTCTGTAGCTGTAGGAGCCCAGAGAGCCATGAGAGTGGTCAGAGGGCATTGCCGGGAGGGAGGTGGTTTCCAGTGGATGCCCACAAAATTAGAGTAAGGATTTCATGACTCACAGAAAAAGGATGCTGGGGTCTGAAATGGTTTAATGTTTATACCGGTGAGTGATTTGGGAGTTTCTTAAAACCCATGTTTATTGAGTGCCTACTGTGTGCCAAGAAAGTAAAATGGGGATTCTATTTCTGGTGGCCGAACTTTTCACTCCCATCTGTGTTCATCTTGAGTTGAATATAAATCAGATTTGGAGGTGAAAAGTAAATCTATTTCTGTGCTTGCTCATTCTTCATCCACCTCTCCACTAAATAGTACCCAGCAGCTGTGCCAAGCCTTTCTGAATGCCATGAAATCATTTATGCATTTTGATACTGTATAATGGAAGTATTAATTGTTTCTCCTCACTACAATGCGTTCTAATTAGCTTGGACAATGCTCCCAGTCTCCTCTTTGAAGAGACTTGGTGTGGCTTGCAATGATTCCTCTCATTCTTATGTGGGAGGTTAGATGATGGGCCTGATCTTTCCCTTGCTATCCTTTTCTTTTCCTTTCTTCTCTTCTTTGTTTGTAGACATATTTCAATATCCTAATTTATACCCAATCTAGATTTACAGCAAAATGGATATCTATGGTATGGGGCCTGTTGAACATCCCATATCCCTTCTAGCAGGGATCATAGATATGTCTTGAGTATCTGACGAAAGCTATTAACCCTTTCCCAGAAAAGTATAATTTTGCATATATGCCTATAATTCAACATACAAGAATCTCAAACATTTAACCTACCCATGGATGCTTCCCCTCAGCACAGGAGGACCACAGATTTTTCCATGCTGGATCAATCCTAGAGATTGCTGAGTTTGCTGGATCTCAGAATTGTTTCACCCACAGAATCCCATGGTCAAAGGCAGTAAAAAGGAGGAAGAGTCTGGGAAGGGCTCATGCCACCCCTCCCCCAAAGTGCCTCCTCAGGAGGGTCTAAGGAAACCTAGTGATCTAGTCCAATCCCTTCATTCCTTCACGTGAGAATATTGATCCAGAGAGGGCCTAAATGACCAACACAAGGTCATGAATTCAGTCAGAGGCACAGCTGAGACTGGAACCCACGCCCCTGACTTCCGGGGAAGAGCCTCAGGCATCCCTCATTTCTCTTCGAATTGCAGACCTCCTACCCCCCATACCACGTTAGCTCCACAAAGAACCTGGACACAACATGGTTTAAATCCACAGTGATCTGTAGTCATCCGTACCTCAGCAGCAGGAAATGGAACTAAAGCCAATATACGCGCTGCTGTTCAATCAAAGGCCATCTTTATCTGGTCTCATTTCTGCTGGTTCTCTTGTCTCAGTAACCTATATCTGTCTGACAGCATGGACTTTACTAGAATACCCACCACAGTCAGAAGCATCCCCTGTGTCCTTAACCAAGTCCCAGCTCATTGGCTTTCCACAAGCACTCTGCTATAATTCTTTTTTTTTTTAATTTTTAAATTTTTTTATTATGTTATGTTAGTCACCATACAATATGTCATTAGTTTTTGATGCAGTGTTCCAAGATTCATTGTTTGTGTATGACACCCAGTGCTCCATGCAATCCGTGCCCTCCTTAATACCCGTTACCGGCTCACCCATCCCCTACCCTCTCTTCCTTCCAAAACCCTCAGCTTGTTTCCCGAAGTCCATAGTCTCTCATGATTCATCTCCTACTCTGGTTACCCCCCCCTTCGTTTTTCCCTTCCTTCCCCTAAAGTCCTCCATGCTATTCCTCATGTTCCGCAAGTAAGTGAAACCTTATGATAATTGTCTTTCTCTGCTTGATTTATTTCACTCAGCATAATCTCCTCCAGTCCCATCCATGTTGATACAAATGGTGGGTATTCATCCTTTCTGATGGCTGAGTAATATCCATTGTATATAGGTATCACATCTTTATCCTTTCGTCTGTTGAAGGGCATCTTGGCTCTTTTCCACAGTATGGTGACAGGGGCCATTGCTACTATGAACAGTGGGGTGCATATGGCCCTTCTTTTCACTACATCTGTGTCTTTGGGGTAAATACCCAATAGTGCAATTGCTGGGTCATAGGGTAGCTCTATTTTTAACTTTATAAGAAACTTTCACACTGTTTTCCAAAGTGGCCGCACCAACTTGCATTCCCACCAACAGTGTAAGAGGGCTCCCCTTTCTCCACAACCTCTCCAACACTTGTTTACTGTCTTCTCAATTTTTCCCATTCTAACTGGTGTAAGGTGGTATCTCAGAGTGGTTTTGATTTGAATTTTCCTGATGGCTAATGATGAACATTTTTTCATGTGTCTGTTAGCCATTTGCATGTCTTCTTTGGAGAAGTGTCTGTTCACATCACTCTGCCATAATTCATAAAGAAGTGGCAGCCAGCCATGGCCCTGGCATGGCACCTGCTTGACTGCAGGCCAGCCCAGCTAGACAACCCAGGCTATTATTGGGTTGGTCTCCACCCCCAACTTCCAACCTCCTTTGTCACTCTCAAGAAACCTGACTGAGCCCCAGCTGTGGTCTTCAGACTCATTATGGACCTGATGATGGGCAAGCCAAGCCATGTCTGTCTTGGTCTCCTTTGCTTTTGATTGGTCCAAGATGAGGACAACTGCTTCTAGGTACCAGAGTGAGAGAGGGAAACAAACAGATGAACTTGAGATAGCAAGGAGACAGTTCACAGACACCTTTGTTGGGGTTGGGGGTGAGCTGTTCTCTAGACTTCCAGGGCTGAAGATCAATATTTCCTGCAGTGGAATTTCTCTGTGCTACATCAGAAACAAAGGGAAGTCATTTGCCAGGCCAGAGATCGACTAATCATAGCTTTGGCCAATCCAGAGGTCTGAAAAACTAGTGAAAGGTTGTCAGGTCTGATTTCTAAACCATGACAGTGGCCTAGTTTACCCAGCACACACTTTGGACCCAGTCATATGAGTTTGAGTCATGGCTCTGCCACTTACTGTATGTAATAACTTGGCCAAGTTAACTTATCTTTGTTAGGCCTCTGTTCCTTTATCCATCAAAATGGACAAAATTGGGGGGGTAGGGGGAGGGTGGTTGGGTTATGGATATCGGGAAGGGTATGTGCTATGGTGAGTGCTGTGAATTGTGTAAGCCTGATGATTCACAGATCTGTACCCCTGGGGCTAATAATACATTATATGTTGATAAAAATAATTTAAAAAAGGACAAAATAGTGTTCACAGTAGAAGAGTGTCTGGAGGAGTAAAGGAAGGACAGGACACCAAACTATTGCTCTCCTTTCTAGCTCCATCAGAACCCCGAGATAGACTTTGTATGCTGAATGTTGCATTTACCACCGATCATCTGCGTCTCTTACAGGAGGGGAACATGGAAACAGTGGCAGGGCGTGGGTATCAGAGTGCTGGTTTAGCCACTGATTATTGTGCGAGCCGTGATTTAGAACTTCTTACTCTCACAAAATTCTCTCCCCATTAATCAGATGCACCACTCAAATGTGGTTTTCTCACAAAGTATTGGACACAGGGAGTATATACACTTTTTTCTGGAGGACCTCAAAGATGAGATGCTTCCCCATGGAGAGCTCCTTTTGTTTTTTGTTTTTTTGTTTTCCTTTTTAAAGATATTTATTTATTTACTTACTTATTTATTTGAGAGCCAGAGAGCACAGGAGTAGTGAGGAGGGGCAGAGGGAGACAGGGAAGCAAACTCCCTACTGAGCAGAGATCCTGACTGAGGGCTGGATTCCAGAGCCCTGAGATCCTGACCTGAGCTGAAGGCAGGGGCTTAATGGACTGAGCCACCCAGGGGCCCTGGAGAGTTCCTTTTGTTCTTGCTTTAGTGGCTTGGTATCAGATTTCAGGGGATGTTAATACTAGGACACAGTGAACTTTAACTGTTGGCTTCCCCAGGGGATCACTCACATCATTTTAAAACTGCATTTTCTCTGTTTTGTAACCACCACTGAAGTAATGAAGTTTAACAGTAAATGGAATGGAGTTAGAAGCATTTCAGAGTAGATCATAGTAACAGCTGCTAAACATCTTCTAAATGTCAGTTGCTACCTGTATTTCCTTAATCCTTATGACAATGCTTGAGAGGCGCATTAATATTTTTCCCAATTTTAAAAACAAAGATAAAGCTCAAAGAGGTAAAGTGACTTATCTAAGGCCACAAAGCTTATAAGTGATTGTCACATCAGGAATGGGAGAGAATGATCTTTTGAAAATGCAAATTAGATAACTTTACTCCCTTTCTTAAGATCTTTCAGTGACTTATGGGATGGCTCAGTCAATAAAGTGTCTGCCTTTGGCTCAGGTCATGATCTTGGGGTCCTGGGTCTGGCCACTTCAGGGCTCCCTGCTCAGTAGGGAGCCTGCTTCTCCCTCTGCCCCCCACCCCAACTCCACTCGCACTCTGTCTCTTAAATAAATAAATAAACTCTTAAAAAAATCTTTCAGTGGCTTATAATTTATCCTCAGGAAAATATTCAGATGACTTTATGAGGGCAGTGATTTTTACCTGTTTTGGTCACTGCTGTATTCCCAGCAATGAGGATAGAACATAGAACACAGACTTAATAAATAAGTACTCGCAAAAGAACTTATGTGAAGGTGCCTGGATTCAGCCCAAGTCTGTCTGACTTCAAAGCTCACTGTTTCAGTAATTCTTACACACACACACACACACACACATCTTTGACTTAGGCTAAATTTAGGTGCCATATGTGCCAAACTAAATTTACATAAAATGTACAATTTTATGAGCTTTGACAAATCCTTAAACCCGTGTAACCCACAACTCTATCAAAGTCTCAAACCTTTCCATCACCCTGAAGGGTTCCTTTTTGTCGCTTCCCAGTCAACTTCATGCACACTGGAGGCAAAAACTTTGCTTTTATTTGCATCCTGGATAAGTATTGTGTTTTTTCGAATTTCATACAAATAGAATCATACATTGTGAAACCCCTTGTAACTGTCCTTTTTTCAGCCAGCATGCTGGTTCTGAGACCTGTCCACATTGTTGGTGGTTATCCATAGTTCTTTCTTATTGATAAGTAGCATCCCAATGTATGAATATACCACAATTTATCATTCGCCCATTGATGGTCATCTGGATTGTTTTCAGTTTGGGGCTATTACACATAAATTTGCCATGAACATTGGTGTTCAGGTCTTTTTGTAGACAGACATTTTCATTTCTCTTCGGTATCTATCTAGATGTGGATTTCCTTGATGATACGGCTGGGAGTGTTACTTCCAAATTGACTGCCAGCAGCAGCGTCTAGGAGTTGCGGTTGCCGCACATCCTTGCCAGCACTTTGATATTCATGGCCTCTTTAATTTTATCCTCCTAGTGGGTATGTCATGGTATCATTATGGTTTTAACGTGTATTTCCCTGCTGTGTCCCTGTAGAGCACAGTTCCGTGTCTTTGGCCATTCATCTGTCTTCCTTATGGAGTGTCTGTTAAAGCCCTTTGCTATTTTTTACTAGTTTGTTCATATTCTGGATCTAAATTCTTTCTTAGATCTTTGTTCTGTGACTGTTTCCCCCCCAAGTATGGCTGGCTGATTGTTTTCCTTCTCTTTCAGTGTACGGGATCTTTTCGTTTTGATGATGTCTAACATATCAGTTTGTTGGTGGCTCACACTTTCTGTGTCCTAAGAAATATTTGCCACCCGCCAAACCACGAAGATGCTCCCTTCTAGTGTCTTCTAGAGTCTGCATTTGAACAACTGCAACATGTGCCCTCTCTTTGGCCTTATTTTTTATAGTGGATACGTTCGTTCATCAGATAATTTTTATCAGAATGAGCGAATGGGAGGCAGGGTTCTGCCGAATTCAGTAGGATGGCTTTGAAGTTCAACAGACCTGATTGCAGATCCTTTCTGGCATAGCGACCATGGCAAATTCATCTTCCTGTGTGTCTGTTCTTTTGTTTGTGTAAAGGGGATGACACCAGCTGCTCAACTCACAGGGTAATTACGAGTATTAAATGAAGAGTTGTGTGATCACTTCTTAGCACAGGGCATAACACATAGTAAGCCCTCCACAAACGGCTCCTGCTATAGATAGAATAATTTCCATCCATATTCTACCATTCTCACCAAGAGCTGTTCATGCTAGAGGCAAATAAAGGAGAGTTGCCTTTTATGCCCTTACCAGACTTGAAGCAGAATTATTGAACATAGAGATGACCCGCCCTGAAGAGACAGGCTGGGGTTATGGACAAAGTTCTTTATAGATAAGTCTAAAATCACATTTTTATATTTTGTTTTTTTTAAGAATTCATTTTATTTTATTTTATTGAGAGAGAGGGAACACACAAGCGGGGTGGGGAAGGGCAGAGGAAGAGGGAGAGAGAAAATCCCAAGCAGAACTCCTTACCGAACACAGAGCACAACACGGGGGCTCCATATCACCACTCTGAGATGGTGACCTGAGCAGAAATCAAGAGTCACGTGCTTAACTGACTGAGCCACCCAGGAGCCCCCCATGTTTATACTTTTGATTAGTACTGATATCAGATTCTCCCAGCACAGATATACAGCTCCCTGGCATAGAGGACATTTTTTTGAAAACTGAAATTATAGGAAAAAAACACATATAATGCTTTTGCAGAAATGCAATGTGATGGTTACATGTGGTTACATGCAGATGTTTAGAAGGTTTTTAAGTCATTGTTGTAGAGTGAAAACAGCAGAGACTTAAAGATGAAACAAACATGGAACTTGAATTCTTGGATGCAGTACTTGATTTTTGTGAGCCTCTCGTCTGTCTCTAAATTAGAGTTGAAGGAAATACTGGTGAGTGTTTGGTGAGTGTTCCAGGGAGTAGGAGTACACAGTCTGGCACCTCGTAGATCCTGAAAATGGTATTTATTGGTTAGCCTCATATTTTTAGGGGCTTGTATTATTACTTTTATACATAACAGCAAACAGAAGTGAGATCGAATTTCAAGTGAGTGACATCCTCAGAGAAAAATAACATTTTCTGATAGATTTCTTCTTTGTGCTTGGAAATATGTTCACAAAATATTTGTTTGGTATGGGAAACCGTTTGCAGATCCCTCACTGATTCCACGCATTCCTGAATCAGAGGGGAGGATCTCTGGCTATTTGTCATGGCCCAGTGATGGAAACACACATTCCAGTGATGCTGTGTAGTGGTGAAGAATGTGGTGTTAGCTCTGTACATTTCCCCCTTTAACACCTTCCCTTTTAACATCTTCCCATGGTGGGGAGGGCAAAGGGAGGGTAGTGCATGGAAGTGCTTTTCTGCTACTACTACCGCCACTGGTTTCAGAATGCAGTGCCCCCACAGCCAGAGCATAGAAGGCTATTGGCTGAGCCTTCGGTCTGCCCATTAAAGGCAATAAAGACTTCAGTCAGGCCTTTGGGAGCTGCACTTGCTGGTGTTCTCTCCATGGGAATCAATCTGGGACCTTCATGCTCTGGTCTCAACCTATCTTCATAGCCTTACCTCTTTTCTTACCAGGGTAAAACCATTTACCAAATAATTCCCTTGTTTTACTGGTTCTGCAGCTTTGCTCGTGCTGTTCCTTCCCCCGGACTTGAGGATCCCTCTTCTCATATGAGGCTGCTGAAAACCCAGATGGCTGTACTGAGTTGAATAGCGTTTCCCTGAAAGTCCCATCCACCCAGGACCTCAGAATGTGACCTCATTTGGAAACAGGTTCTTTGCAGGGCTCATTAGTTAAGATGAGGTCATACTGGATTAGGGTGGACCTTAATCTAGTGACTGGTGTCCTTACAAGAAGTCCCTGACAACAAAGAATCGCAGACATGCAGACAAGGTCATGTGAAGACAGAGATAGAGATTGGAGTGGCGCAGGCACAAGCCAAGGCATATCGAAGATTATTGGCAACCGCCAAAAGCTAGAAGGATTCTCCCCTAGAGCCCTGAGAAGGATAACGACCCTGCCAACACCTTGATTTCAGGCTTCTCCCTTCCATAGCTGTGGGAGGATAAATGTCTGTTGTTTTAAGCAACCCAGTTTATGGTCATTTGTTACAGCAGCCACAGGGAACTTAGACGCCATGTTTCATGGTCAAGCTCAAATAGGACATCTTTCCAGGTCTCCTCAACTAGACGTAATTTCTTACTCTTCTTGACCTCTGTAGCAATACCATCATAGAAAGATCATAGACTTTGGTGCCAGAGAAATCTTGGATTTTTTTTTTAAAGATTTTTATTTATTTATTTGACAGACGGAGATCACAGGCAGAGAGGCAGGCGGAGAGAGAGAGGAGGAAGCAGGCTCCCTGCTGAGCAGAGAGCCCGAT